>JAQQZY010000027.1:19267041-19289644 GCA_030068375.1 Ostorhinchus rueppellii | reverse complement strand
TGGGAGGAAACCAGAGTACCCAGAGAAAACCCACGCAGACACGGGGAGAACATGCAAACTCCACACAGAAAGGTCCCGCCCAGGAATTGAACACGGGACCTCCTTGCTGTGAAGCACGAGTAGTACCCGCTGCACCACCATGTCACCCTTTGCTTATTTTTCCATTTTTCATTAAGGGTAAGGTTTTTTTTTTTTTTTGCTTGTTTTTCCAAAGTAAAAATAGTAGCAAGACAAGAAATCCAGGCTTTGACCGAGTTCAGATTTAGAGGTGTTCAAGTCAAATTAAAGCGACAAGACTCTGCAAACACCAAGTGAATTTATTGGTACAGCAAAAAGGCACAGATTGTATTCACTGAGCAGTCGTGACCAAAGGATTTATGAGGCACAGCCAAGAGGAGTATACAGTAAAAAAAAAAAAAAAAAAACATCATAAAAACAAATGAAACCTTTGGTTCACTATACAGAGAATTTTGTTTATTGAAAGCTGATCCAATTGGCACTTGTATTCATGACACAAAGTCTAAAGCCATAACTGTATTCATCTCCACATGGTTTAAAGTCATGACGTTGGTAGAGGAGTGGGTGATAAAAGTCAAGTAAATATTTACTTTAAGAATAATGGTCGTCATGTGTACCAGCAAAGAACAACATCATAATAAACAGAAGGGGAAAAAAAAGTGTCAGCTGGATAATTTGTTAGTGTTATCAGGTAAAAATCTACCCCAGTGCACTGTGGGTAACCTTAATGTGGTCTGTACCTTACATCAAATATAGAGACAACCAAACACCCATCATTTAGGAGTAACTCTTCTATCTGCGTTGGTAAGAATACAAAAAACAGATAACATCTTTACAAAATAAAGGAGAAAAAAAAAAGTCTATTTACCTTGTTTTGGCTTATAAACAGTACCATTAAAAAGTGTAGTGTATACATCCTATACATCAGTGCTCCTCAGGTGAAGGCTTAATGAACCAAAGCACATTCTTCTTCCCCAACTCACATGGAGGTAGAAATACTGGAGTAAGCCCACACAGTCCAAGGAAAATACTATTATTATTTTCACTAACAGGACATTTTTTTTTTTTAGTCAAATCAAAAATGCTGCTGAACTGTGGACTGAATCTTAACGTAATCGAGTTATTTTATTTTCTAAAGTCTGGAGCCAATGTTTAACACCTCCATGAGATTTGATCCGACAGCTTTCTCTACGAAGCACCGACCACTAAAAACTGCAAATACACCCTAAACGACGGCTCTCTTTACACTTCCGGATGCGTTTCATTCAGATATATAAATACGACTGTTACAACTTTACATGTAGTGCATTATATTTTGAGAGAGGACACGCTTGGTATATGATCCTTAGACCTTTCATCAAAACCTGGAGATCCTGACAACGATAAGCAGTGACAGAGGATACACCGTTACAGGCACATTCAGTTTGTATCTTACAGAGATAGTGTACTACGAACAGTGGAAGAAAGTCAATGTGGCGGAGATACGTTAACACTGACAGAAGGCTTTGTTGGCGTCTTCTATTCAAACTCGTCTCACTTAAGTCACACCCAAGATGTTAGTGCATAAACTGACAAGATCCCCGAACAAGATAAGGTCTACTGTACTTGTGGTGCTTCAGTGCTTTGTTGACACTAGAAATCATGGAAGATGATCACACACAGAGTAGCTTTTTTCTGGTTCTTTTGTAGTGTTTTAAATGTGTGGAGCATATCTGTAATGTAAACCGAACACACGAATTATATTCTTCACATGACCGTGAGAAATGAGTAATATCGGTGTGCGTCTCCTGGAAGAACAGGAGGTGAACATTTACACCACGGATGAATCTGAAGAGGCCTGTTGTAAATTTATTTCAGTGCTGTAATAGGGGATGCATATGCCTTTAACAACCAGCAGGTGTGACTACAGTGTGACTGTTGGTCTGTTAAAAAAAAAAAAGTGATTTTGAGTAGGTGAGGAAGAAATTTGTGTGTGTTTTTTTTTTCTTTTCCCCCAGATGGAAGTAGTGTTTATGCCATAGGTATCAAAAAGTCTGTGGAGAGTCTCTGAGTGCACAGTGTGCTAGTTGTTAACTAGTCGATAAACGTGGTACTGTGCTCCGTGTTCACTAGTGGACACTTCAAACACGAAGGCGATGCACAGCAGGGTCTCCTGGGTTTCTCTGTTAGACACAACCTGGGGAAAATAAAAAATAAAAGCATGTATGAAGAAGACAGCAGTGCAGGTGTACATATGTCAGATTTAACAGTAGTGCCTTTTCCATTGGACATCTGTGCAAAACTTTACCAATATTTACGAAATGTTGAAAAAACACAAGTGTGTGATGTTGGTTTTTCCATTAAATCACAAATACAAAGATTTGTTTATTATTTATTACAAGATGACAAGAAGTCATGCTATAAACATGGCAATAAACAAAAGTATTGTGTTGATTTACAGATATATTCATTATTATAGATTACCCCTCTATCCTCTACTAAAGTTAAATCTTATTCAGTTTCCTGGTGTGTCCACACATATTGCGCCATGTTTCTTTCAAAACTCTTCTTTTTCGCGTGTTGTAACGTTGGTTAACATCTGTTTTTTTGTTTGTTTTTTAATTCAAGTGACTCTAGTTGCAGAAAAAGGTCTTTCCATTGCAGTTTTGCATGATATACCAATTACACTACGCCTAAAAAAACCAAAAAACAAAAACACCTCGTGCCAGTGCAAAAACTTTCAATTGAAAAACAATTTTTGGCGAAATTGTCATTTTTTTCCATTAAGCTAATTTTTATGCAAAAGTTATATTTGCACAATATATGGGTCAATGGTAAAGTGAGTAGTGGTAGACGGACACACCTGTAGGATGGTGAAGTTCTCCAGTACACTGTTCATCATGTATTTCTCTGGCAGGTGCTTCAGTTTGTGGATGAAGTTGATCATGTATTCACACATGGGTGAACGATGGATGCGGAACACATACTTGCCTCCTTCTAAATGAGCATACTCGGTCTGAAAGGACGTAATGAACACATGTAACAATTAAAAAGACATCATTACAGCCTGAGGTGAAATGCTGCACAATATCTCTGTCAAAATACAAAGTTGTTCTCACCTCAACTTTTTCCACTACCTGCTTCCCAAAGGAGCAGACCTTAGTCGAGACACTGATGGTGATGTTTTCTGTTCCACTGTATTGGCTGCTCACACCATAGAACGCACCAGAACCCTCCTCAATTTCACTGCTCAGGTCGGCCTGGAACAAACAAACAAGTTTTCATAAACTTGTGCATTTTCATTATCAGGGTTTGTCCACATTTTTCAAAGTCAAACTGAAGAATTTTCAAGCACTTTCAAGGGTTTTTGTTTTTTTTTTTGAACAAATTTTTCCAGCACAGCACCTTATCACCTGGGGTAAAATACAAATCTCCAACAATACATATACTCATGATTATTTTTATACTTTTTAATCACAATGATGCACATTGTACTATCAGGATTCCTACAAGTTAAGTTTAAAGACTTTTAAAGACTACTTAGAATAGAATTTAATGCCCATTTCATGGCCATACTGGCAAAAATTTGTGACTCCTAGAATTTTGGAAAATTTACTTGAACGCCTTGATTTCCTCGGTTCCAAGTCATTTCTCATCTAAGGCTGCCAAGTTAGCAAAAATAGGTTCCTAATTTCAATATAAATTGTCAGGTGGAACTGAGTAGACTAACATTACTTTTTTTGCAGCTCAGACATTTAACAGACATTTAAACACAGTACAGAGAACATGTTTATGGTAACATCAAATTCAATACCTTTTAATGACTTTTTAATATATTAATTGCAGATTTGTAAATTAAATCATTTTAAGACTTCTTAAAACCCTGTGGGAACCCTAATTATGCTAGAAACATCTAAGATTATGCTTCATAATAGTAAAAAGATTGGAAATTAAAGGGGAACACAAAGTTTTATCCCAGAAACGGGAAGCCACTTGGTGTTCTTCAGATACACGCATGCCAGGCAAAAGACTGAGAATGTACTTGGTCTACCTGAGAGCACCTGCTAATTTTGTTTTTTAACATTAAGTTTTATTTTTCAAAATGCATCACCTCTCTGTAAGTACCTTTGGCTTGAAATCTAACCTCGCAGAGTTCATATCAAAAATAGATAATTAAATCACATTCCAGTTAGAATTGTAAGCACTTTCAAGTACTTCAACTAAAATTCAAGCATTTTTCAGGCCTTGAAACATAATATTGAAATTAAAACATTTTCAAAGATTTCAATCACCTGTATGAACCCTGAATCTTATTGCTACAATCTTTTTTTTTTTTTTTTTTAAATACTGTTCATATTTTTTCCCTTTTTCCAACTATAAAAAAGTGGACGTATTGCTTAAGAATTAATTTCTTCATGAAGGACTGTTTAGCATTTCTTTGGCTTAATTAGACACAACATCACAGCTTTGTTTGGAAATCCTCTGATCAACTTCAGTCAAAAGTGGTTCAGCTCATGCAGACAGTATTTAAGAGAACATGTGCAGGACAGCCCCATCCCTGCACTCGACCTATCAACATACTGGATTAAAACAAGGCATGTGCTACAAAAATGAGTATCAGCTACTGACATCAGGAAAGAAGTTTAGAGTTCATGCTGTCATCTGTCCTTGTCATCATCTAAGACAGGGGTCCCCAACTGGTTCAAGTCCAGTCCAAACGTGGACCGATTTGTCCATTTCTTTTTTCTATTTTCAGTACAGACACTTTAACAGGCATGACAAGACTGACTCAGTAAGACCATCAGAGTCCTAAACTATGCGGATGGTCGACACCTGTCTGCACATATATATACAGTAAAGATAGTTTGGTTCTAAAGCTGTAGACTGTGGATAATTAACTAGTTTTTGCATGTGCTCCAGTAACATTACATGTTCTGCTGGACATTTTGCTTGTGGTCTACATGGGGTCACCTCAGGATACCTGTGTTTATGTTTGACAGGAATCCCCCATCTGTCACTGCCCACAGAGCTCCTCTACTGCCTCACAGTGACAGGGAAGTTTCATTTTATCAATTAATCATCAGACACATTCTTAAATCATCATCACCTTAAATCTATTTAATGAATTATGTCCTTGTAATTTTATAATTCTGTGTTTTATCCTGTTAATGTAAAGCACACAGACTGAAAAGAAAAATAATGACAGACAGGTGTCAAATCTCTAACTCTCAGTCAATAATAATATCCGCCATCCTCAACAGAAAACTGTCAAATGTCTCCATGGTTAAATGGAGCAAAACAGCTGACTTAGTGGACCTGTTGCTGTTTTAGTGGAAGCCCCCTTTTCATATCTGTGTATTTGCATGTAGTTTTTAAAATCCCGAAAATATTTACAGGTTTTTTTTAAATCACAGCAACTAAATGCACCTTTTATATGATATATATTAAATTCATTTAACTTCAATGGTTGTTTTTAATATAATTGAATTCAGGTTATTTCTCTTCCACAATTGTAATTTGTCTTGCAATGTTCTTTATGTATACTGAATTTATTTTACTTCATTTCTTTAAATGCAGCACAACTACAAGCTCAAGACATATTTCCCCATATTGTCAGACACTGAAGTGAATCTAAAATATTTGGCTCTTTGCTCCCCCCTTGTGGATCACCAAGGTATGACATCAACAGTACACGTGCTTGTTAAAAAAAGATCCGTAAGACAAGAAAATTACATTTCATGACTATTATTTTAATAAAATCCTAAACTTGGTGTAGTATTCTTTTTAAACGTCCTTTTCCGGATTATAACTCTGGAATATCAAGATCATAAAAATATATGAACTGACCCAAAACTTGACGAGGAAGAAGGCATTGTGTGGCCCTTTTTCATACAGCTCCTTCAGTCCCCCCTTTTTCTCAGAGAACTTATCGTAGATCTGTCTCACATCTATGGACTCCAACACAGGGTCATTGTAGCCGGGGTTTGATGGGCCAATGTGCACAAAAAGATGTTTATACTGTAAGAATAATGAGGATGAATTAAAAAGAGAGAAAAAGCAAAGGCATTAAAAAAGAAAACTGGTAAAATGCTACATTGTTGACTCTTGAAACAAATGTGCATACCATCTCTCTGTCTCTCTGGGTCTCCATGAAAGCCGAGTACTCAAGTAGCCGTAGTTTTGCAGAGGCGATGGTTCTGTCCTGCCATACGGGAGCTGTTATAGCTGCAGGCCGAGGAGGGGGCAGAGGCTCGTAACCTGCCAAACATTTAACCAGGAAAACTCTATTTACAGACCATTAATCATTCTAATTACTTGAGTCACTGAGATTGCGTTCACACTCACTGATGGGTGCAGGGACATGAGCTGGTAGTGTAGTGTATGGTGGCTGTGCAAAGGGCTTGATGCTGGAGATTAAGAAAACAGAGATGTGAAAACCCAAAAGTGAGCAACTTAGCTAGCTTAAGCATCCATTCCTCCTGGATTGTAATTTATTTTAAACAAAATGAACTAATGTGCCAGTGATACTTACTCCTGAGAATGTCCAGGCTGTCCTGGCATAGGGCCGGGCCAAAACTAAACAACAGGGAAGACGGAGAAAAAAAAAAAAAAGGCCAGATAATATTACTCAGAATTTACTCAGAATGCAGAAAAGAACAGATGTGTGTTTGTGTGTGACTGTGTCTCACTCTGACTGGTGGAGGGAAGGGAGTCTGGGGTTTCATTACACTAGCAGACACTATTTGGGCTGATGAGAGGTTGGCTACTGTCTGCAGTGCCTTGTCTTTGGATACCTGGTCCTGAATGAGAAAAACAAAGAACAAGGTATTGCACCGCAGCAATGCATTGTGTGAAAAAAGTCCAATCAATCTGAGGTTACATTCCGAGGTCAGCCAACCTTCAAGGCCAGTTTAGGCAGCAAGCCAGCCAACATATGCGTCAACATTATGCAATAACTATGAGAGGGAGGACAGGACAGAGGGCAAAGCAGATGTAATGGGATGCCAAAGCAGGAGGTACACCAAGCTAGCATACTAGGAGAGCTAACTGGAGCCATCACCAGTATTTAACTAAAGCCACTAAAAACAAAAGAGTAGTGAGCAGGATTTTTGACTCTGGCAGTCGAACTGTAATGTGGACTAGCAGTAATGTGATGCCAAACAATCAACACAAAGCCTGAAGCAGAAAACTGGAGTTGTAACCAAAACTTACCAAGTTCATGGCCTATGGCAAAGAAGACACGTTATTTATTAACTTTAGTACATTCAAAATAGGCATGTCACACACTAACAGCTTCTGAAGTTGACTACAACCTAAATATACATGTCCTAGTACAGTACACACACTACCAAGAACTTCCATGACATTAATCTTACACTAGAAAGACAAAATATGCCCAACATCTCTCAGGACACCCAAATATATCAGTGTAGGAAACTTTAAATGTATTTTAACTCTGTAATAACAAGCAATGAGGTAGATGCTTATAGTGCAAAATTATGGCACAAATAACCTTTATTACAAGGTGTAATAAAACCACAAGAAAATGCTGGAACAGAAAAAGAGATAAAAGACTGAGGGAAATTTCCAAGAGTAAGAATGTGGAGATCAGAAATGTATTCAAGGAGGAAACTGAACTTTTTTGTGTGCACACAGAAGATAGACATATTACTTGCATCATTTGTGTGTACGAGTGTGTGTAGTCATGTCATTTCCATGCATGTTATTAAATCAACCAAGCCAATGTTAAAGCCATGCATTCAAACTACAACTCCTTTACTACACAAACATAGAATGGTTTATGGGGGTCATTGCAGGAGTGATCCAAACAGGGAGGGGGATGATATTCCAAGATTAATTTTGTAAATTTAGGAGAAAATAAGCACAAGTTTTGAATAAAAGAATAGAAGGTTGTATAAGACCACACAAAAATAAATTTACAGAGAAAAAATTAGATAGATACTTTATTAATCTCCAAAGAGAAATTCACAATTTTACAAAATATCCAAAAACGTGCTGTAACTTTGATACAAATGCTGCCATTCTGTGTAGCTTTGTTGTATAGAGGGTAAAACCGTACCCACCTCCCGTCGCTCTGTATTCTCTTTAACCCTTCAACATGCCATTGTACACACTTGTGATGTTGACATTTGGGCTGATCAAAGTCAAACATCTTGAAATGTGGAAATATAGCAAATAAAATGACCTTAAAAGCACACAAGCAGCCCATTAAAATGATTTTAAACAGGGTTCCTGCAGGTTTCTACAAGTTAAATTTAAGACTATTTAATACCTTTATAAGAATGTTTAGAATAGAATTTAATGCCTATTTTTGGTCATACCGGCAAAAATTTGTGACTCCTAGAATTTAGAAAAATGCATTTCTTTACTCCAATGCCTTTATTCCCACTGTTCTGGGTCATTTCTCACTTTAAAGAAACATACATTTATTGCCATGTTATTATTTGTTTTTCATATTCTGTGTTTTCCATGTAAAATTAGTGATAACTGGTTCCTAATTTCACTATAAATCCTTAGGTTAGAACGGGTGGAACTGAGTAGAACATTACTTTCTGTGCAGTTCGGACATTTCTCAGACACATTTAAACACAACACAGTGAACAAGTTCATGGCAACATAACCCATACCAAATTGAATACCTTTTTAAGACTTTAAGGTATCAAATGCAGATTTGTAAGTTTGGCTTTTAAGACTTTTTAAGACCGCATGGGAACCCTGTTGAAAGGAACTAATTCTCAAAGATGTCTCAAATGTTCACTCCCACAGCCTTTGAACCGCTATTAGAATAACAAACACAACTTCTCATGAGCAAGATTTTCACTTTTCTGCTGAGGTTTCCTCCAGAGATACCACAGACAGCAGAACTGACATCAACACAGCACTCAACAGATCTGTCATGTATTATGAGATCATGCTACACGTTAATTGTTTCTACATTCTCCATTTACTCAAGCACCACACGCAATATATGGGAAAAGGCGTTTATGATCAGAAATGGGGCTGGGAAATGCAGGCATGTGGGGCTTCCACATCATACTATCTTAGTTCATGAAAATCTTAATTTGTCATGTGATCTTCCTCTCAGGCAAACGGTACAGATGACAATGAAAGAATGAAGAAATAAATGTGGTGTCAAAACAATTCTACTTCAGCTAACACATTTAAAATGGTTTCAGTACCAATACATATACTATATTTGACATAGATCACTGTATTGTGAATTGGTCACAGCATTAATGTTGCCATGCTCCATTTAAAGTTATTCCAGAGCTTCTGTCCATCCTCATATGTTCTGTTCTATTCTGCAGACTTGGTGCAATTGCTGCTGCTGACAAGATAACAACTGATAAAATCGCGAATTACAGTAACTTTGTGAGCTTCTGAACTGCATTAAGTCTTAATTATACAAACACTTCAGTCTGATTCACAGGATCTACTCTTTTGCTTATGTTTTACTGTTTTCAGAGCTAAAAACAAACGTCAAGTGGCAATCTGCCAAAAATGGAAAGATTGAACAAAATCCCATCTTGCCATTTTCTTTAGCAGGGTTTTAGTCAGTTTAATAACATTCCCTCCTCCATGCACAAATGTTCCAAAGCAACTCCCGCTTAGCACTGCCTAAGAAAAGTGTGATATGTTCAAAAGCATATAATTTAGCCAAACAACCCACAGAGGTTATTTTTTTAAAACCCCTACTCAAAAGGGAAGGTGGAAGATACCAGACCTATCTGCGTTGTCATAGTGCTGACCCAGTGTGAAGATAGGTCTGGCTATGAAAGACTGCAGATGCTTTGCTGAAGCAGGGGTGCGAAGCACAATGTTGGAGTGAAAAGACATTTTTGGTTCATTATAAAACGATAGTAAAATAAACAGGGTTGCTGCAATCTAGGTAATAAATGTTAATTTAGCTATCATTTATTTTATTAATGAGCAGAATTTTTTGGGTAATAAATTGTTCAAAATGGTCCAAAACAAACAAACAAAAAAAAAAACTACATAAAGCCATCACAGCCCAAACCCACCAAAAATGTTATGAAAACTTGTCACAGTTTAGCTGTAACTTGGTACATTATACGAGAAGTGAGAACATTGTAATTCAAATCTAAAGACCATTGTATGATATTTTGGGGGATCCCTCTAGGAGAAAACATGAATATCTTTCATTTGTTCTTGCAAGATGTCCGTCCGCTACAGAGGAAATCCTAGTGTAGATCTGCAGACTCTGCTCACAGGATACCCCATCAAAGAAGCGTAAAGTGCCACAAGCTTTGACAAAGACATCTGAAAGGGTTTAGGGGGTTATGTTGGATTTGGGCCACAAAGCGAGCCAAAGCACAGCAAAGTCAGTGAGCATGTGTACCTTGAGCTTAGACTGAATCTCACGAGACTTTCTCTTGGCCAAGACTTGCAGGTGACTAGAGACCTGAAGAAAGAGGATGAAGGAAAGAGGATGGGAGGAAAAAAAGGGGGAAGGAAAGAAGAAAAAGAGGGGAGGTGACTACAGAAGCCAAGGAGGGTTGACTCAGGGGGGGTACCCACCTTGATGCTCGCCTGGTATTCTCGTACCCTCTTACGTGCCAGAACCTGAATGTGACTAGACACCTACGGGCCAGATTTATCCCAATGAAAACACACACATTGACAGATTAGGCTGAAATTAGCACATTAACATGGCTAACTGAATAATAATGACAATAACATTTTGTATTTACCTGTTTGCGTGTGCGCGTCTTCCCTGTTCGTAGCTTGATATAGCGCGCTATGAGTTCATTCCGACCTAAAATGACACATTTGGTTAAGTCAAACAAGAGGTTTCACTCACACAACAATATTTGTTCCTGTAACAGTCAAGTCTTGAGCTTTGTAAGGACCAATAATTTACTTAAACTGACATATAAATTACATTTTCACTTGCATACAATTTCTGTATAGTATTATGTGGGAGCGACAACTTGGGGATATGCACATTTGTTATTATGCAACTGGAGAGAAAACTTTAAAACAAGTATTTATTAAAAAATAAGTTCAGTCTGTGTGTACATGTTTTCTTATCTCACCACTTAAAAGGGATGTGTAGAAAACTACTGGTGTAACTGATATAATCTGCTTGATAGTTACACTATGGAAGAGATGTTTGTGTGCTTTAGTGAAGTTTATGTTGGAGTCGGTTTTGTACCAGGAGTAAGAGGTTTGTAATGTTAGGCAATGAAGGGCTCATCAAGCCCACATCCATGATGGCAACTTGCAGTGAAAATTCACACCTCACAGTTCCTCATTATGTCTTTTAAGCTTGAATAAACACTGCCAACTACTAGACGGTATAAAGCAGGGTACACACATGAGGATTTTCTAAATCTGAAGAGATTTTTTTTATGTTACAGACCCCACACATGAAAATAAAAAATAAAAAATCAGGCACTGAACAGTTTTGATCATACTGTGTGTGATGTGCTCAACACAGCACACCTCACACATAACCGATCTGGAATCTAGTCCTCCAAACCAGAAATCTTGCGTGACCCCACAAAAACGAAGAAGAAGAAACCTAGCAACAACACGTAGCATGGAAGAGGACATATGAGAGGAGGGAATGATGGTGTTCTGGGGACTATTTTTAATGGAAAAATCCAAAATTTTTGAGGTTTGAGGTTGATTTTTGACTGAACTTTATGCTTCAGGAAGCCCATGCTTGTTTTTATTTATGCTTCTTGATTGGCTACATTCCATTCCCCCATCACAATTCAAGTCATAACTCGGGAGTCATCAGCTTTCTCCACACACAAGAAGATTTTTGTTCGTAAACAGGGTTCTCCCCAGAAATTTATAGTATCCTGGCGCACCCCCCTCCCCAGAAGAAAGTCTAAAACCTTCGCTAAAACCTTCAGATAGATGCAACTCCGCCAGATTTCAAAGGAAAAACAACATGGTGCTGGAAAACTGAGCGTGTACCTGCAAACCCGATGAATTCCGGTAGATTTTAGCAAAATTATTGGGGGAAAATAGAAAAAAATGCCCTAATTTTGAAAATGAGTATCGCGGCGCTGAGCTAGCAGTATACTGGTGCAACGCTGTTGTGCCATCGTCTGGGGAGAACCCTGTTAAATATTGAATATTTACGACTGTCGACCCAGACCCATTTCAGATTATTAGGACAAATTCACTCTTAACCCACCTCAGACTGCAGGATATTGTTATAAATCATAAAATAATCTGGCGTTTGCCATCCTTGGTCAAGAAGGGGGAAAATCGGGACAAAAACAGCCCGATTATCTTGATGCATGTACTCTGCTTTAGCTTAGAAATATAGTCAGCTAATGTCAACAGACAGGCTCCCTCACAACTCATGTAAACACACAAGGACATCTCAAATCGCATGTATACAACCTTTAACAAACAATATTAAATGAAAAGTGAGGATGAAAGAATTTTGTCGATGAGTACAACCTAAAATCAGTTTTTAATCTCACAGTAAACATTAGAAACCTTCATCTGGGTCTATATATGGCAATATTATTCAGGCCAAGTACAATAAGAAAACAGCACTAGTGATGCCATGATTATCAGCCTGTGGGTCACTATGACATTTACTAGTTAAATGTGTTAAGGTTATACTGAGGACACTGGTATAAAGCCAAACTGCAGATGCCTTTGGATCATTTCCCATCTGAATTGTATTTAAGATGAAGTCAGCTTGACAGGAAAACATATAAAAGTAGAAGATGATGTAATCATACTAATGCACTCCATGTAGTTTCATGGATTGTGAAGCTGTCAGTCTCTGTGGCTGTGAGATTCTCATTAAGGACAGCCAGAGTAAATTTGGGGTATGATTTGCTCGCTCACTGGCAGAACTACTGAATGAGATGGACAAGTGGTGGGAAGAGAGAAAAAGAGAGAGGACAGAGGTCATCATGAGGTTAAAAAGAATTCAGAAATGTGGTCACCAAAGATTGTCCAGTCAGCTCCTTCTTGCTCTGCCTTCCCTCTCTCCCACACATGATGAGCTGCTTGTCCCAAATCATTTCTGGTGAGCAACTCATTATTCATCCTCCTTTGGATGTCAGAGTCAGACAGACGTTAAACATAAAGGTGACCAGATCAAGGCTCCGAGATTAACTCCACTGCTGAAATTATTTATCACATATACTGCACACGTTAACATCATCATCCTTTCTGGGAAGTAGTGCGATACCATAGGGACTTGGGTCTCATCAGGCTGAGTCACATCGGCTTTGTGGACTTACAAGAACACAGAATTCCCCAAAATTGACAGAAGGGGCTGACTCAGACGCAGCAGTCTGCTCCAATTCCCAAAAGAGGACACGCACGCACTTTCTTGAAGTCTACCACTACTCCACATACAGTAAGGCTGAATACTGTTTCACCAGAACTTATCAACAATTACAAGATTACAAGATGATGCTGGAAAGGTACTTAATCATGACTTGGGAGGAAACAAGATGAAGGTACTGAAGAATGTTCAGAAGTTGTTCCTTTTAATTAACACACATTTTATTTGTAATTTTCTCCTGAAGTTCTCCACACATTAAGAATAAAAGCAGCACTTACTAGGTGGAATTGAAAAGAGTGGTATAATGAGTATGCTGCAAAACTAACAAACCGGAATTTATTTGGGGGAGGGGGGGGGGGTCTGCCTGCATTTGCCAGTTTGGCAGTAGAAAAAAAAAAAAAAAAAGACATGCAACAAAAGTCACTGAGAACAGGAACTGAAATGGGGTCGTTTTAGTTCATGGTCAACCCCCTGAACCACTCTGTTAGTAATTTCATTGTTGTCACTAATTTAAAAACAACAGCAAGAATGACTGAAATTTCAATGGTAAGTCCTGAGGTTTTTTTTTTTTTTTTTACACACTATGGCTAAAATGGTATCTCCTTTAGAGTGTCCATTTTTTGCTGCAGGCATTGGTAAAAAAAAAAAAAAAAAAAAAAAAAAAAAGGCAGCCTTTGTTTGATTTGTTGACCTGCGAGTGTCCAAACAACTCGTCTCCCTGATGATCATTCTAAACTGGGAATACGCGGCCGACTCCACAAGTGTGAGTTTGCAGCAGTAACGTATAAGTGAGAGCAACCAACTGCTCAGAGGCTACAGCTCAATTTCAACTGGCCTAGTTTAGCAAAGGGACGTAGACCTGACATACTGTGTGTATGGAAATACAAATGATCTTGTGATAGAAGTGCGTGTGGTCTGTGATTTTTGTTATTAAAAATCAACTGTTATCTTTTCCTATATTGAAGTGCAGTTTCAAGTTAACCAAACGCTATAAGCTAAAACTATCATGATGTTCCCATTCATTTACTTAGGCATCTTAGAGTCATCCTGTAAATGCTAATCGAATTTATTTGGCATTGCAGATTAAATTGGATTTGACTTAACATCTGTAAAATTTTCTACAGGGTTAAAGCTTCAGTAGACAAAACTAGGCTAAATTTCCATATTCGCTTTAAGTATATTGTAATTCTAGTGGACTGAGGGAAGGCATATTATTGGCAAAAAAGGGAAACAAATCTGTAAAATGTCAGAAGTATGAAAGGGCCCTACATGCCCAAATCTATCTAACCCAGGGGTGTCAAACTCATTTCAGTTCAGGGGCCGCATTCAGCCCAGTGTGAGCTCAAGTGCGCCGGACCAGTAAAATAAATTCATTCATTCATTTTCTGAACCCGTTTTATCGTCACTAGAGTCACGGGGAGACCAGTAAAATACCACACATAATAACCTTTACATAATAATCCACATTTTTCAATTTGTTTTAATGTCAAAATATGAATAACCTGAACTACCATGTACAATCTGACATTTATGAAAAATAAGGGAAGTTTCAACAACATTATGTCTCTGCTTATTATTAACACCACGCACAGATCATCATGACGCTATTATTTTGTTAAAATTTGACTTTTTCTGTTTCTTAAAAATTTTCAAGTTGTTCATAATTGTTCAGGATATTCACATTTTATTGTGACAATAGTTTTTAAATGTAAATATTTTCAGAATGTAATTTGACACTCTGGAGAAATTACAATATCCAACATCTTCAGTGCAATTTTTTAATTTGTAACTTCATCCTGCGGGCTGGGTTGGAACCTTTGGCAGGCTTGTTTTGGCCCCTGGGCCGTATGTTTGACACCCCTGATCTAACCCTTACTTTAGGGGTGGCTCATTTATAACTGACTTTAAATATGGATACAGAAACTGCTGTCCATAATATGCATTCACTTTGTTCATATTTCTATATTTCCCAAAGCTTACGAATCCAGATGAAACAGTTCTGTGCCACCAGAAATTGTGGAAGCAGTGTAGCTAACAGTTGAGACACCAGATGGATAATTTGTAGGGTACAATGAAAAACAGGAAAAACAAAGTCTCTGGCAAGTTTTACTTCTTAACATGTACACAATCACATCATCCATCACTGTCACGTTTGTTGTTGTACAAGAATTGTCTGTTATTCTTCACTCTTGGCTGCTCTCTCCTGGATGTAGTGTTTAATATTCATGGCAACGTTAAGAAAATAAAGAAATATGCATGTACGGGAGTATGTACAAGGACCATAAATGAGTCTTAAACAGGGATACTTGGATGTCCTGGGTCCCAACAATTTTTGCCAACTTTTGGGGGGACACCAAGGTCTACCCAAGCTAGCTGAGAGATATAATCCCACCAACATGTCCTGGGTCTGCCTCAGGGCCTACGCCCGCCTGGACATGCCTGAAACACCTCATTGGGGAGGTGTCCAGAAGGCATCCTAACCAGATGCCCAAACCACCTCAAAAGGGCTTCTCTCAGTGTGGAGGAACAGCTGCTCTACTGCGAGTCCTTCCCACATGACCGGAGTCCAGTAACTATGTCTATGGGAGAGCCCAACCACCCTGCAGAGAAAACCCACTTCCATCACCTGTATCTGTGGTCTTGTTCTTTTGGTCACTACCCACAGCATGTAACCATTGGTGAGAGTCGGAACAAACATGGATTGGGAAATAAAGCTTTGCCTTTCAGCCCAGCTTCCTTTGACCATGACAGACCGATACCATGCACGGTCAGTTCGTACTTGTACTGATTGATGATCAGCATAATAGGCAGATAAGCATGAACAGAATTCACATCAGGTACCGCTGCACATTACACAGAGACGTGAGACTTGGCTGCTGTTCCTGTTATACACTCTTTTTGTGAATATAGCCAATGCTGCTTCTTTGTCTCACTGAGGCTGTAAACACTGACACGAGGGGCAAGCAAGGTCATCTCTCGGGCTGCCTTGGTAACCGTATGATGTGTCCTCAAAATGGTGTTGAGAGTGAAACAAGCAAACACTCAATTCAATCTCTGTTTTGTGGTGTCACAATTCACCCGTACAAATTATGTTCCAATTGCATTATTTCTTTCTAAATGCAACTTTTATCTATATATAATCAAGGATGGTAGACTGAGCAAACTCTGACAAAAACTGACTTCATGACCAAACCTAACTGCATGTGCTGGGTGAAAATTTAGAACTCGGGCAGCTCAAAGATCCCACACACCCTAAAAATATTTTATTATGGCTGTGCATAATTCACATGGGTCACATTTTCAGGTTCTGAACTAAGCAACACCAGAATGTTCTCCTCTTCTTGCTTTGTTTATAGTAAAATAGGACAATCTAACTGTTCACAGAAGATTTTTGTCATCTTTTCAGAGAAGGGGACTGAGAAACAAGTTACTGACAGCTGTGATGACCCATGATGAATCTGTCAAACAAATCTCTGCTGCAAAACAAACTGAGACTCCTCAAAGAAGCAACAGGGCATCTCCTTTAAATGGAATATTTTGGCTTCACTTTTAGCATCTTAAATCTTCCCCCTGATTTCTGCTTTCTGTAGGTATACGTTTAGATGAGTCGTCACATTGCCAGTGGAAGTTCATTATAATTTAATGAATGTTTTGTCGTCTCTGTTTAACTAATCTTCATTTCTTGATGGATTTCATTCATAATGTTCACTGATTAATCAGTGACATGATTAAAAAAGTATTTTTCCTTCTCACAAATATACAAAAAAAATTTAAAACTAAAGGCAATGAAGGGCAAATGATGAAATGGTTAAAAGGTTTGCAGGTGTTGCCTAACTAACTAGTTTTGGAACTGGGAAACAGGGCCATTATGTTCCAAGTGTCAGTGTAGCTTTTGGAAGTGTGAATGCATGTACTGGAGGGACCGTCCTTGTTTATTGAGAAGGAAGTGGGGGTAGTCGACACACTGAGCCCACACTTCCACAAAAGGAGAAAATGCCGTAATGCTGAAACAAACTTTCCCTTTCTGTCGCACGGGATCACATATCCCGTCTCCCTCACAGCACACACGCGCACAAACACAAATGCATGACACAGGCTGCTGCAAGTTGGAATGCCAGCTCTGAGCCAAAAAAAAAAAAGCAAAGGGAGGATTGGGCATGAGCCAAGGCTTTCAATAAAGCAGAAGAAACAGTCAAAAACATCAAAGCTCTACTCACATCCTGAACAGGTCCTAATAAAAAACTATAACTCTACATATGTGCAACAACTGCAGTGCTAGTTATGCATAGACTGATACAAGCACACGATATCTAGGAAGAGTAAGTAACCACACAACCCTAACTGATGTTAACTTGTGCTCTCCTTTCACCCCGTCAAGCCTGACTGCCCTTTGACCTCACAGCTTAATACCTCTGTCCTCAAATACCTCCAAGCAGATCACCTGGGCAGAGACAAAAAGGTCTTTGCAAGGGCAGTGAATAAGCCACAGGGTTACTGATCCAGTGGGTTATTAACAGCTGTTTACTTGTGGCTTTGTGGACCTTAAGTCAAGCACCAAACTGCATTTACTCTTCAGTTCTATATCACTCTAAAGGGATAAGGTTATGTAGATTTGGGGCTCGGGCAAATCTGATCCAGAACCAGTTTGAAGTAATTCACCCCCTGAATACAGGGCTGATCTGTCAAACTGATATCATACATCCACGTTTTATTGTGATGATTTGTAATGAATAATGTAATAATCCAGTATTGGAGCTACAGTACAGACAAAACATAAATTAAGAAATTAGCCCAAAAAAAAAAAAAAAAAAAATCTATGAAGACATCCAGTGGACCTCTTATTTTCTAGCCCCCAGATTAAGTGTGTGTGAATGTGTTAGACGGCCTAGACCATGAAACCGCCATGACGAAATATGAGACTGTCTGCAACTAGTAGCTCATTTAACATGTCCACAAAAAAAACAAGAGACTGCAAAAGAGTTTTTCTTGCTTTTTCTCTGCTTCTATTTAAATGATAAAACACACATGGTGTTTATAATTATTTCTGCAATTTAAATGATGCGAGAGCAAAATCACCAAAAAACTTTGTTGTTGGATTTGTGTGCTTTCCTCTGGTGATTTACACTCAGCCAAAGATTATTTATGAGGTAAAAGAATCATCCCCCTGACACAGCTATATTTGTCCACATTCAGCCAAAGAGCTCTGGTATCAGGAGAGAAACACACTTGGAGGATCTGTGCATCTGTAGTCAGACTGTACACAGAGAGAGGAGATAATAACTACTGTATATGCTCAGTGTCATTGTCTGCTGCAATATGAAGTTACCACATGATGTTCTAAAAAAACTGAGGTCAAAGGTTTATTATTTTCTGACTATCTACCCAACTAAAATGTCAGCTGTAGTCTTTTTTAAAACAGACATGTGATCTACGTTTTGTCCTGTGAATGAGAGGATATGCTTGTATTCACTACTGTATAAGAACAGACATGTGCCTTGTTGTTTCTCACCATACATCTTTCCCTCATCTGAAAGTATGATCTTTCTCCTGCCACAGGGAGGGTAGATGGCCAGAGCTTCTTGAAAGCTCTGTTCGATGTCCGGACTCCACACCCCTTCAGGGTCACCGTCCAATCCACGGTCTCCTCCATCTGCCAGTCCCTCTCCATCGCCACCCTCCTCCTGCGCCCCGTCAGGGCTGCCACGGCAACTCCACTCCGACGCAATGATGACGGCTCCAGTCACAACACACCTTTGGCACAAGAGAAAACATGATGAGAAAAACATACGAGACATTTTCTCTGTACAGTGAAAGCTACAAGAAGGGATCAGGCCTCAACTGACAGCTGGGTGCAAACTGTGCATGTTAACATCTCTAAATAAATACTAAAAATCAAGGTAAATTCCATTACGAATCATCATCAAATATAGGAATAGTGCTAATGACAACACTCTTGCTGAACCTTGGCTTTAAGTTTGGTGTTCTTCCACATTAAAAAAGCATCAGAACAAATTACCTTCCATTACGTGAGTGCACAGAGAGCTGTATTTGTTTTCATGGCTGATGAATTTAGACAAAAAGCATCACAATCAGCAAGGTTTAAAGAAATGAATCCAGTGGTCACCCAGCTGTTTTGAAAAATACTGAGCAGCTTTTAATCATCTCTTAAGACAATATATACAAATCTCTGAGTGTATAGTCTATGTACAGGTAATAATAAACTAAAGACATTTTTGTGGTTAAAAAAAACTGATTCTATTCAACAATACAGATGACTGGCATTGGAGAATTTGTAGAAAACGATCAAAATACAAAAACATGAAATCTCATTTTTGAAATGTGGATAAAGTCACTTAAAATAGTTGGACATTTTGATCTAACAGAATTTAATATTCTTCTTTTTTAATTCCTCATTTTGATTGAAATATTAGTTTCGCTGCAGATGCATTACTTACAATGAACACTAGTATCACTCTATGGCTGATCATTCAATACATGAAAGCATCCAACTAACCACTTGTTTCCATGTGTATGTCAATGCCATATGCTCATTTTATTGACCTTTTAGATTATTACATATTTATACAATAGATATAGTCTATCACTGACACAATTTTAGGACATTAAACAACAATTTTAGAATGGTCATCCTTGATACTACAATTGATTATACTAAACCTACCAACTAACAGGTGCTTAGAAAGCAATGCAAAGTCCAAGCTTTAGAAAAGATTCAATGGGAGGCACTTGTTCTTGCTAATCTACTTCATTTCATACAGAATGTGATGAATAGACGGGTCCAGGATTAACTTTGCAGCTGCCAAGAATGGTGACAGATTTCTTGGACTACAACCGTCTCCACACTTCACAAAGTGCAAGATCAGATTCATCTTAAGATGTTTACAGCCTCCATGGGTACAGGGAGTATTATTAGCACTGGCATTCAAGGTTAAAGACCTGACAAGCAAAACGGCTAAACATTTAGGGCTTGCAAATTTACAAAGACACTGGCCAAGGTCAACAAAGACACCACCAGCTGGTCTAGCTATGAAGGTTAAACCACTGATATTCTTCACAACAAACCTGGATTACAATTTACGAAGGGTGTCATTACCAAACCATTGCTGATGAGAAGACCTGTTCGGCCTTTTCCTTGGATAATCATGCTGTTAAGAAGACAAAAAAATAGCAATATCTGAGCCACACAAACTTCCCAGAATGCTGAACCTTGTCTGCATGGGCCATATGAGCAAATTACACATTCTTTTGTTATTGTTGAGGAAGCTCCAAGTCTCTTCAAACACAGGCACACACATGCAACATGAATGATGCCTGGTGTGTAATGTTTTCCAGAGTGCGGCTAACATGGTCCCTGCCATAGAAGAACCACAGAGGATCAGTGTGGTCACAGAGCTTCCCCTGCTGTGGTGGGCTTATTGGACCCACTGAGCGCACAGCTTTCCCATTTTCAATCACTGTTGACAGCAGACTTTGCTGTTGCGATGGAGATTGCACTTCATGAGATGGTTAAGAAAAAGCAAATCCTAAAAGATCATTTTGATATTTGAGAGGAGGATTTGTGATTGTATTGAAAATGTAATTACATGGGATGTCAGCAACTGGGGTGACGTTGCTGCCGTCATGTCTATTTTCATTCTGAATGGTTTGAAATTAACACTGATTCAATCACTCAAAAAAAAATCTTTGTCACTAATGGCTATCATTGTTCTACTGAGTAGAATGGTAAAGATTAAACAATTAGATCAGTTATTTAATAGTATTTGTTTTCGCTGTGTTTTCTTAGTTCAGGGGTTGGAAAGCACAAGCAGTTTTTGGAAAAAAAAAAAAAAAGGTGATAAAATAATATACATTAGTTAATCAAGAACTTACTCAGAACTTTTTTTACTTTGTAAAAATGTAGAAACATCACAGTATACAAATGTGTTACAAGTGTAAGTACTATTACTTTTCAGATACACTAACCCTTTAAGATGTAGAACTATTTTTGTCAACTTCCAAATTAATTCTTCTCTACATTTAACCCTTTCTAAGCAATTTATCCCATTTCATTACATTATCATTCACATCTTGTATTTTCAGTTAAAATTTGGTAATTTCTTGTATTTAATTTTCTGACTACGTAGATGTTTATTGAGGCTCTGCGTAGAGATTATCACATCAAATTGGAGAAACTGAAGAAAAAGTGACTCTTCTAACAAAATGTGCCATTAACTGTATATAAAAACAAGCATCTACAACGACTTATTGTAGGTACCACCCATTTGGGAGTTTTCAGTGAATCCATGCTGCAGAAAATGACAGTATTTTCTGCCTCTAAATGAGTTATATCTGATGTGTCTGAAAAGTAGAGAAACTGCATTTTACCTGAATTATGTAAATGCATTTATAGGAATAATGGTTAAAAACGTTTTAGATTAGAGGATGTTTTTGGTTGTGGCTGGTAAAATCTTTGAGGTTTAAAGTAAAACTGCACAGATGGATATGTAATGTCATGTTTTTCCTTAAAATTGAAAAGCTTAGATACACATTGAATGGATCAATGGGGAAGTTTAATGTGGTATGGCATCATTTTATTTCTTACGTAGAACAGCTGACAATGCAACTTGACTCTGGATAATGTTTGTTTGTGTGAGTGTGTGAGTGTGTGTGTGTGTGTGTGTGTGTGTGTGTGTGTGTGTGTGTGTGTGTGTGTGTGTGTGTGTGTACAAAGTGGATAATTACATAGTGGAACATTTTTGTTTTATTTTTGTTTTCTTCTTATAATTACTATTATGATTTTTTATAAAAAGTGTATTTATTTTATTTTGTTGTACCATTTTTTGTGGCATCTTAAATCTGTTATAGGTCTCAGTGTTTGTCTTGCTTGTATGTTTGAAAAACTTAAAATACACTGATCAAAAAAAGTGAAACTGCAGATATTACTGAATTATAATAATTTATTAAAGTACTCCTATTTAATTGTGATGTTCACTTGATTACTGTTTGATAAACAGAAGATTATTCACATAAAATGAACCTATTAAATACATGTAATTACTTGTAACAAATGTAGTGGAAACAAATACAATATTGCTCTTCAAAATGTAGTGAAGCAGCTCTTAAATAAATGCTCTAGCCTACTTGCATTCCACCACAGTCAGCATATTAACAAAAATTAAAGCCGCAAGTGGCGATAAAGGGCCCTCGCATCTGCAGCTAGAGGCGGGGCATATCGTCACCCGATCCCGTCGTCCTTTTCTTTTTGTCTAAGTCAGATGCACAGCCCCATCAAGT
>JAQQZY010000027.1:19193226-19212314 GCA_030068375.1 Ostorhinchus rueppellii | reverse complement strand
ATCAGATATGACCCATTTGGACATTCAGAGGCTCTGTAGTTACCATGGAAACACTGTCATCTTCTATAACATTGATTCATAAGTAAAATCCACAGAGTTTGATAAATGACGGTGGATGGACACACTTGTTTTGACATTCAGTTATTGGTATCTTTGCAAAAAAAGATTTTTACTTCTTACTCAGTTTTCTCTGTTTCTGATGTAATAACCTTCAACTTTAATGTAAGTTTTAATGAACATCAACATAATCAGTCAAGTAAATATATGAAAATACTGAAAAGTAAATCACAGATGAGAATATTATGATAAATGGTGATATATCAGTTCAAAAATGAATTTGGGAATAAGCACAAAAGAATCACTGGGTCTTTGTAGGCTGAATTAAAACCAATGAAGTTTCAGAAGTTTCTTTCCCATGACCAACACCATTATATTAATTAGCATAACCCTTTTTATTATTTGTCTTGGGAAATTTTACAAAGACTGTTGCTGTTATTTTTTACACACATCCTGCTTTCCACTTATTATATTCATCACTTGATTAATTTATGATTACACTTACAACCACATTTTACTTGATTCACTGGCTCCAGGATTTGGAGTTTAATGATATTGCTTGAGCCTAAAGGGCTCCTCAGCTGAGGAAATGAAGGAGGGAACTGTTTTCTTGAACTGTTTTTCACTTACTTTTGGTCATAAGATGCTAAATGCATAAATGGATGCTTCTATGAAACTGGACTCATTTTGGTACCTGGCACTTTACCAGCTTTTTAGACCCAATAATAAAACACAAATTCAGACATATTTCCCCCTAGGATGTACCTCATGATGACCTCAGATAAATGCAATGAAAATTATACTCTTTTTGATCAAGTATTGGGGCCAAAAATTGGACCAAAATTGGGACGTGAAAAGCTCCCTAGGTGTCAGAGCATTTTATTTTGTAAACATCACTTGAAATGGTCTGATATAGCACTATAAATAAAGACACTGTTAAATTTGTCAATCCTAGTGGTTTTTTACCCAGATATGCAGGTTTCTCATTCCAGTCTTTTGCAGTCTCATTCCAGGTGTTGTATGTAACCCATCGTGTCCAATGGTGTTACATGCAGAACCTTCCCTACTTAAACACAAATAAATCGCAAATGATAGAATATAGAGATATTTAAAACATAGTTGTGCATAATTTTTGTGTCCTTTTCACCATGTTACATACATATTTTTTTGTATTAAATACAACTTAAAATAATAGAAAAATGTTGTTGATGCCATTTTCTATGTTATAATTTAGGTTCAGATTTGGACATTATTTGATTCATTTAAGTGACTGCTTATTATAGCATGATTATGACTATATTATGATAGCATTCCTAGTTTGTAATACTGTATTAATCATTTGCATTTAAGTTTAATACATGTCAGTGTACATTGCGTTGTGTAGAATGTGTCAAAGATGCATCGGAGATACAGTAAGAGCGGGCGCCGAGCAATGATGTTTTTAGCTCGCGTCTTTATTGGAAGTAAATACTGTGTGTGTGTGTGTGTGTGTGTGTGTGTGTATCATTTTGTACAACAATTCAGGAAAAGATAAAGCAAATACACTGTTTTTTTTTACTGTTGTTAAACCTTAAATGTGTGTAGAGACTCGTTCTTTCTGTCTTGGAGTGGTTAAGTACATGAATATGTTAAGAAACATCGATAAGAAGAAAGGAACTTTAGCCACTATGATGTGTTTTATCTGAAAAATAGTTTCTCTTTTATCTCAGTATTTATTTTTGGAACAGACCCAAATCCAAACTTACTTGATTACATTAGTCTACATCTAGTTTGAATTTTTAGCCCCTCTGTCCTGCTTTTAGGGACCGGTTTCAAATTCCTGTTTTATCAAAAGTCAAGCTAAGCACAAAATTGATCACATTTTGTAATTATGTAATGCAATGCAACCCATTCACATTGTATATGTATATACTGTATAATACAAATATCAGATTCATAAGAAAAATGAGAAGAATCATCTATCTGCACATGCTATTTTGTTGGAAACTTGACTAAACGTTGTTTTTTTTTATCCTTCAGTAAAACACTCAAATGGGCATAAAACCACATTCTAAAACTAACCCTCATTCAGGTAAATGTTGAGGCAAAGAGAATGCTTGTGGCTAAATTTCCATTCAGTTGGTGCTCATTGAAGTAAATACGGGTGACTGAGCAGGTTTATATTCTTTTTAGTTACTCACTAAACTGCTCAAGCAAAAGTGAGCATCAACATGAAAAAGTAAATTTGCACACAGCATTTATCAAGTGGGTTCATTTTTATTTTTTTAGCTAAAGATCTCTATTTTATGGAACTGTTATCCTTTTTAAAACACCACTTGTATAAATGTTTATTTTTATTGATTGTACTTTTTACACCATAGCTCAAATTTGATGCTAAAAATCACAAAAAAAAAAATTGAAAATGTATTCAGTGTGTTAAGACTTAACAATCATCTATATAATTATAGATGATTGTTAAGTTTTAAGGATTAGATTTTCATTATTTTGTGAATATTAGTGATATTTATGAGTTTGAACATTTGTGTGTTGCTTAAAAGGCCCTGTCCACGTGTTACCACAAAAATACCAATTTTGAATTTTCAACTAATTCAGATATTTGAGTGAAACTTTCAGAAAGTAACGATCTTGTGATACATTTTAGGTGATGCATACGATGGTAAAGATTCATCCATGTGTTACTATGGCAACCTCTCCACGTGTTACCACATTCTCATGTCAACAAAACAGAAACTTTTCAATATTTTACTGCAAAATTTATTTTCAGAATAGCTGAACATAATATCCAAAAGGTTTTGTCCTATTTGATATCAGTTTCTGTGGAGAACCGCATGTTTCGAATGTTTGACTAAAGTTTTAAAAATTGTCCATTTCAAATCCATGTATTAACAAGCAGTAATTTGACATTTGTTGTGATCTCCCCAAAATGTGTTTAGCGTAATGTTAAAGGGCTTATAAATACTTACTCAAATATGTCTAATACATGCATATACGTGTATGTTACTCTGCTTACTGCACATAACAGAGACTGTTGAACACCAAATGAGTGCACATGTTACATGATCACACCATTTAGCGGTGTGTTTTTCAACCTTGGAGTGGGGATTACCTGGAATTCAAATGTGGTCACCTGAAATTTCTAGTAAATGATTAAAAAAACCAAACAAACAAAATCACATATAAAAAATATATGGTGAGCTGACAGAGACAATCACATACTGTATATAAGAGACATGACGAACTGTGAAGCTGAAACTGAAGCACTGTGGTACTGTTTATCCGATGTTCACTGTGGTCGGTTTCAGATGCTGCAGCTCTTTCATCATTGATAGTTTCAGTTTATGTTTGTTCAGTAATTGTAAATACAAGCTGGACTGACTATACTTATCCTGACCAAGGAAAATCTAATTCTCACTTTGTGCAGTAATCTGTACCTGGCTTTTCTGCCTCTGTCCATAATAATATACATTATATAGACTAAATGTGTCTAAAATTAACATTTACTTGCAACGTAGTATGGCAAACTGTTACATGATCAAAAACAATTATTTTAGAAAAAAAAAAGTCTCCATTTTGAGAATCTGGGAGTGTGTTCCGGTCTCAAGGGGAAAAATAAAGTTGAGGCTCAGTCAGACCACAACATATGGGCAAAAAATTATCGTGCAAATTATTTTAATCATTAACATAATCACAAAAAAATAAACAACCAAAAAGGGAGTTGGAGGTGTTGGTCAAAATAACAAAAAGGTGAGGAGAGGAGTGGACCAGGCCGTGCAGTGGGCCGTCGGATCCCCCCTCTGTCCCCTAACCTCATCAAAAACCAGAACTTACCTATAACCAAAAACAGGAACGCCAGGAACCTCCAACTCAAACATAATGATCAAGTGATTAACAAAAAAGAAACGTGTCTTCATCTCAGGCCTCTGGCTCCACTCTCGTCATCTGCTCGTTTATGCTCTTCCTCCATCTTCACCCAGAGTGGATCCGATTAGTTGTTCCCAGGTGGAGGAGGAGACCGCTCACAGAAGAACAAATGCAGGGCAAAAGTCACCAGCAGGGGCGCGCGTAACAGGGCGCCGGAAATTTTTGATCTTCAAATGAGGTCACAAACCAAAAAAGGAAGCCACCGCTTTAGTGGAACACAGACTACATCTTTCCAAGTCCAGCATGGCTGAGTTTCATCATTTTACCATCCTTCACATTACTGCGTTCATAGCTGAAGCTCCTTCACCAAATCAAATAGTCATGGGAGCTGTAGTGTTTGAGTCAAGTTTATAGTTCCTTCACATCACTGTTATGTTCTTATATACAATGAGAATGATTATGTTGACTTTATTTATGCATCATACATACATATTCTCTCAGGCTCTCTCAGATCAGTTGACCAGCTGTTTTTGAAGGTGCCCACAACAAGGTCCAAGCTCTGAGGAGATCAGGCTTTTGCTGCTGCTGGTCCCAGACTGTGGACCAACCGGCCTCTGCAGATCAGACAGACCTCCTCTGCGCCTGTTTTTAAATCTCTTCTTAAAACCCACCTGTTCTCCTTGGCCATTTTCACTTGTGCAATGTTGATATTTTGTTCTGTTTTTGTATTTTAACTAGTTTTATGGATTTGATTTTATTTGATTACATTTTTTATGCTTTTATTATTAATTTGTATTGCGTTTCTGGTGTTCTGCACAACACTTTGGTCCACTGTGGCTGTTTTAAAGTGCTTTATAAGTAAAGTTGGATTGGATTGGATTGGATTGGATCACCCATGATACATAAAACAAGTGCTTCTATTGGATGAAAAATACAAATGCAGCACTCTGACCTCTAATAATCTGCACAAAGATCCTGCATCTGATCCAAGAATGAATCTTACTCATCGCTCACAACCCTGTCAGGACTGAAGTCATGAAATGTGCATCCTTTCCACTGTCCATGCTAATTAGTTAACACTACATTTGGTCCAAATATTGTAAGTGTGAAGCATGAAGATCGTTTTGATGAATGAAACACTCCAATAAAAAGGTGTGAATACAAGCTGTGTTTTGTTTTCCATTCAAATCTGCCATTTTCCCTTTATTGCGTGCGTGTAGCAAAGAATGACAAGAAGATTTTATCACAAGAGACAAAGTTAATTATAGATGACAATCCACGAGACGCACACACATGAACACCATTTGCTGAAAGGAGGGAGGCCCCGGCTTTAACTGAAATAAACTGTGTGCCAGTTCTTTCCTCTATCTGCATCCTACGCCTATTGTGCCCTCCTCTGTCTGTCTTCTCACTTGCTCCCCATATCTCTCACTCCGTTGTGGAACTTTCCATCAAAGCCTCTCATTAATGAGTACTCTCATGCATCTTTAAGCACTTGACGGGGATCTTCCACTGTGCAGTTTAAGCTCTTTGATCACACAAACTCACACATAAAAGTAAACAATGCATTTTAGTCCATGTGCAAAGAAACACAAGGAAGAAAGTACCAACTAGATATACTTAAAATAAGTTGATAAAACAGACCAAAACATGGAAGAACCCAGCACTGACCCACATCTGTGTTTATATAATGTCAGAATGTGTTTAAGTGTGTGGGCCTTTGGAAGCTCAAAATGTTTAATGTTATGTCGTCCCAGCAGATTAACTTCAGACACTGCATGCAAAAGATAACACTCCTCCTGTCACCTACACAAATAGGATCATGAGTGTCTGAGCTAAAAAAAAACAACCAAAAACGTGTCTTCCTAGCCAGTCATATTATATCCCCATCCACTCAAGGAAACATTAGTTGATGCACCTTATTAAAGGCTCCCACAATTACCATGTGCTCCAGATGTCATCCTTCCAAAGCCAGTCACACAACATTTTAGCACCTTTCCCAGAGTAAGACCCGGATGGATGCTGCTCGCAATCTCATTACGTGCTGAAATTTCCTCAAGGTGTGTGGGAGTGTTCCATGCATGTAACACAGTAATGTGAGCTCATATGTGCACCTTGAACTTATGTAAGAAGAGATATCTTGAACCCTAATGTTAGAAAGTACATGTTTTGTATCACCGGTTATTACTTTAGTTTGGATATTTCAGGTAAAACATTCGAAGCATAAGATTTGTAAGTCCTTATGTCAGAATGAATCAGGATTTTTGATTTTATATATTTTATACCAGAAAATACTGAAAAGAATCTGGAACTATCTATTATTAAATTTGGGTAATCCCTGGATTACATTACTGATTACAATTTTGATGAGGTATCTAGTGACTGTAATGGAATACAATTTTAGTGACCTAACCAACCCTGCCAAGGATGCAATCGGATTGACTGGCTGTGGGTTAAACCCCACTGTTCCATCCACACACACACACACACACGCACACACACACACACACACACACACACACACACATGCACGCACGCACGCACGCACACACACACACACACACACACACACACATACACAAAAGCCATTTGAATCCCGGGTAATGTGACATTTGGATTTTGCATCTCATATGTGAAACAACAAAGCTTAGTATCATTTGGATTGAAAATGCAGATGTTATTGTAAGCTTAGAAACCTGGACTGTCATCAGACAAAGATAATACTTTCCAAATTGGTTGAATTGTGTCGGTAAATTACTTCAACGGCTGTTTTGGATCGCTGACTGATGCAGTGTAAAGCTATATCCCTTTCAAATTCATCCTATTCAAAAATTCAATAGGATGATTTTTTAATGAACACATTTTGCTCTTGTAGTATGTGGTGCTGACTAAAAGGAAAGTCTGTTGTGACATCCTACCGTCAGAGTTCTGTTCCATCACTAACACAGCCACCATTAAAGTGTAATGCTGAGTGAGCGCTGTGTGAATATTCGTTTTAGACAAATGTTTTAAAGGGGAAAAAAAAGGGTTTTCTTTTAAATTTTACATAAAACAGTGCAACAGTAATACTTTGAATTCTACAAATGACTTGGCTTGTGTTGGACTTTGTGTGTGTGTGACATACATACAAATTTGTTTGTGTCAGGGATCTATTTCACTTGCAACCTATTTCCGCACCTGCTTGTAACGTATATATGTGGCTGACAGCCCATTATCAGCAACTAGGTAGCGTGTGAACTGTCCGCTCTTGTCTCCTCGCGGGCGTCATTCATCCCTCCTTTCTCTCTTTTCATTGGCAGCTCCGTTTTCACTCTTTGACCTTGAACGTCCCTGGAATTTCCTACAGCCAAGTAGTAATATCGCAGGTAATGCACCCCTTTGAGGATTCAGGTTTTTGTGACAAAAATGCAAAGACAAGAACAGGAGCATTTTAAAGCCTTGAATGTTGCACGTGTTCCTGTCTCCAACGCTGTGTAACAATACAACAGTTGTAATGACGGTGCAATGACACAGAATAAAATTCAGCTCTAAAGTTCTGTGTTATCACATCTATCAATTAGCATTGCTAATTAGACATTTCTAAACAGAACTTGTCTTACCATGACAATACACTTTGCAAACCAATCTACTGTAGAGCCATTAGAGTCTGTCAGAGTTCAGAGAGTGAGTAGTCACATAGATCTTATAGTTTTGTCAAGCTTCATTTATGCAGTTTGAGGCCATGTAATCCTGTTACTATTCTACTTAAACCCTTGACGCCTGAATCTATTTCCAATTATGAAAAAAAAAATCAGTTCTGTTTTTGTTTTCAAGTAAATAGTATTTTGGTTGCATTTTGGAGCAGGGGGTTTGATACAAATTCGCGACAATTGGCATCAAGGGGTTAATATATTACTACACTACTACTACACTATTAACAATTGTATATGTATTGTCATGTACATTTATGTGAATAGTTGTCAGATGATGTGTCATTACTTAGAGGCACCACATTAATCCCACAAGCCTGCATCAGGTCGACTTAAGGCCTTCCTTTGTTTGCTAATGCAGGCTGTCGGATCTCCTCCCACAGTAACTGAATTGTAAATGCATAATCAAATATACTGTTAGGCTCATATTACTTTTTTTGTCCATTTAATGTTGAGTGGCTTGATTTGACTACATAAATCACTGTAAATTTCCTCTTATTTCTTTCAAGCCCATTATGATCTAGATGAGTAGAAGAGTGGCAGGATTTTTGTTAAAATAAGAAGAAAACATCAACAATCACCTTCCCTGACTCTAAACTTTACTCTGTTGCAATACACAATTTGACATCATCAGAGATCACACAGATATTTAGTGTAAAACCTACAGTGTACTTACTGGTAAGTGCAACCAAATCTACTGAAAAGCTGAATAAAGTGAAGTTATTTTCAAGTGTTGGTGCAAATAAAGTCCAAGAATAGATATTTTCCATCGTCTTGTTGGTGTTGGACACTAGCACTTGACGTTATGATACCAACAGTGGAATGTAAGCAGTCATAGTAGCTGTTACCTTTGGAATATATGCTCATATTACAGAATATGATCTATTGTGGTTTGTTAAATTATTTATCAGTAAAATGATAAAATGGTTCAAATGAGCTCCACCTTAACCAACTACAGCTGTAAAATGTAACATACAACAAAGCAGCAGTAATGTGACATAAAAACATTAACTAGATTACCAAACTTTTCATACTTTAAATATATTCTGCTGACAGTTGTATTTTGGTAAGGCTTTGTATACAGTAGTAGAAATAGGTTGTGGTATTTTCAGAAGGCTATTAGGTATCTGATTACTTCTTTCACCTCAATATGACATTTTATTTTTCCATTTCCCTGATGACAGATTTTAATTATTATTTATTACACTTTTGAAACAACTAAGTCTGTGTTCACACCTGATCAAATTCTTGTTTTCCTCACTACTTTCACTTATTATAGAAAATAATATAGAACATTATCTGAATAAGTGTTTATCGAGTTGTAACATAGACAGAGCCGGCCCAAGGCATAAGCAAACTAGGCGCCTGCTTAGGGCCCTGCGGCCACTCAGGGGCCCAAAGAGCCATTTAAAGAAAAAAGTTAGTTTTTGCATGCATGAGTGATGATTTAAATAGAATCAAATTTATACTATTGTGCAAAAAACGATTTTATGCGGTGTTGTTGATGTAGGCCTAGTGAGTCTTCCTGCGTCTGTTAAATGTGAAAACTCCTCTGCACCGTAATGTGTGCCTCCTGCTGTGTAGTGCGCACTATACATCCAACTCATGTGTACTTCCAAGCAAAACAATGTCACAAAAAAAGACATATCCTTCTGGGGCTGAAAAAAGAAAAAGGAGGAAAGGAGAGGAGAAAAAATAAAACAAAAAATGAAATAGACGGCCCCAAAATACAATTTTGCTTAGGGGCTGATGGAGGTTTGGGCCAGTTCTGAACATAGAAGTATGCATAAAATAAGATAGTATAGAAATAAATTAATTATTATGATTAGGAGATATTATCACACTTATTGAACATTGTATTTATTGTAAATGTTTAAACTGTATATAAATTTCATTGCTCATATAATGGATTTTGTAAATCTGATTGTGTGTGAGGAACTGAAAAAGCGTATGCAAATGGTTTGTACGGATGTTTTTGTGTTATTGTAAATATGTATAGAAACAAAAGTGTGTTAACAAAGCAAAGGAAGCAGAATTAATTTGACTATTAGTTTGTAAAAAGGGGTGGAGTCTATAAGTTATACTTCTTCCCACTGTTGTTTGCTCATGTTATATGGTTCTTTGTTGTTTGATTCTATGTGTTTGAAATAAAACTACACTAACTAACTACTTTCACTTCTTTACATGATAAATAACTGTGATCTTTGTAGTTCTGTTTTTCCGATACACCATTTTTACTGTATCTTTCATTTCGCCATCCGGGGGCAGAGATAAGGTGTTGAAGTGCGTCCAGGTAGAGGTATCAGATGAAGTTAGCTAGCAGTACTGGCTAGCAGTCCGCTCCATGTTAACCAGAGACGGGCATCCTGTCTGGAAGACTTCCAGTGATACGGTCACTTCACTGTCCCACATGCCTTTTTGATGTGACCTCTATCTTTGTTTGTGGCACTAACATTACAGTGAAAGCAGAGACACGTTACTGAAAGTAATGATGGAATCTTATATAACGCTGTAGATTTTCTTTCTTAAAGGGTAGTATGAGAGGCTGAACACACTCTGTCCTTCTCTAAATACACCAGAGCAACAAAAACAAGACAGGACATGATAGAAAATCATGAGATTCAATCTGTATTGCATCTACATTACAGTAAATCATATACTGAAATGTTATCATACATACATGTACAAATACAGTGTAAAGGTCTTTTGGTGCAATAACCCCCGGCCTTCTGTAGCCATGACAACCGAGGTTATCACTTCAGTCAAGTCTACTTTGTTGTACGACAGTGGCTTTTAGTTTGACCATACCTGTAAGAGATGATAGACTGATTATGAAATATGCTGTACACTGACATCTTATTGTATAGTCACCGTGGTCATTACTGTAATTCTCAGACAGAAAACAGAAACACATTTGCTCTTATATTCAGAACATCAGACAAACCGTAAACAGATTGAATTCACTATAGCTCAATGCTGAGCTGACATTATTTTCTTGGATCCAAATTACCACTGCCCCTATTCTATTAAAAGTTTATTTGATAGGAATATTTGTTTAAAATAAACACTAATAAAATAAGCTGCCAGTACTAAAGGGTGGTACTGTAACAGGATAGTTTATAATCACCCCTGCAAAATAACACAGATGATGTACTGTACAAGGTTCCCTGTGACAGATCCATTTATTCTCAGTCTCTCTCTTCATCTCTCTAGATATTTGCATTCTTTTACCTTTCTTAAATCCATTTTTTTGTGAAGATTTGATGAATACTATATTCTAAAGGGTATCATGAAACTGATAAGACAGTAATGCGGAAACAAAGGGGGATTCACTATACTTTGGATGCATTGAATGTTTTTTCGGGTCAGGATGTTTTTCTTCATTGAATAGCATTGTTAAATTTGTCTTTTGAAAAATATGACATTTGAAGAATAAGATGCTCACAAAAATGAAGAATGGAAGAGCTATAACTTAGATTTTCACTGAAATCAAAAATACTGAGTGTATTACGCACAATAAACATACAGGTACTGAGGTTATGTATGGCAAATTCATCCCAACATAATAAGGCACTCCAGTAAAATACATACTGTGGAGTCAGTCATACTGCTGGATTTACATACTACTATCAAAGAAAATAAATAAATTAATACAATAGAAACATTATACATCTTAAATGAATAGATACAGGACTATATGATAAAACCTACAGTTAACCATTTACAACACTAACATGGAAAAGTAGTTTCTTTCTTTGTTTTCTTTTGTAGAATACTGGTCTTTTTTGCTGTTAGCCATCATCTGCCTGTGTTGAATATGCCAATTACCTGCAGAAGATGAAGACCAAAATATCAAACTTCAGTCCAAAAGTTGACTTGATTAAAATTACCAGTCCAGCGTTTTGTTTTTTCAGTTTTCTAGCAACATATAAGCTAAATATAGATATATTGTAGCTCTTGGATACAATTTTATACTAGCAATTACAGAAATGTCCCAAAACTTATCATTTGAGTTTAACTTTCGATTCATTTTGATTGGTTTAAAACAGTCTTAGACCCATTTTATGGCCTTATGGCATAAAAAGTCCCTGTGGCGAATATATCTACATTGACTTTTATGTTACTGTAGGCATTAGGAATGACGGCCAAAGCAATCAAAAACAGACCAACATTACTCTCGAATCATAAACCCATTTAGGTGCATCTGAGAATAGTAATCGCACCAATGCTCATGCTAATTTCAGTGGACCATCTTCAATAGAGGTAAGAACGGTATGGTACAATATATCATAACTTAACATATTTGTTGTTATTTACTAAAAAAAAACATCCCATTGATCCATTTCAGCAGTATGTGAAGTTTAGTATTTTCATTTCCTTTCAAAGCTATTTCTTTCTGTCATTCTGCCAGATGCCATTGGGTTTATTGAGTGAAGTATTGCTGCCCTGTTTGGTGTTTGCGTCACCCTTCATTGCCTGCTCAACAGCATCTGAAAAGGGTGTCTTGTCCTCTGCTTCTGTTTCCCTGTGGTAGAAGTAGTTGAAGTTGGAGACAATGACAGGGACAGGCAATGCAATGGTAAGTACACCTGCTATGGCGCACAAGGTTCCCACCATTTTACCCCCCATAGTTATAGGACACATGTCTCCATAACCTACAGTGGTCATGGTTACAACCGCCCACCAGAAGCCGTCCGGTATGCTGACAAACTGTGTGTTAGGCTCATCTACCTCAGCAAAGTAGATAGCACTAGAGAAGAGGATAACTCCAATGAAGAGGAAGAAGATAAGTAAGCCAAGCTCACGCATGCTAGCTTTCAGAGTCTGTCCCAGGATCTGGAGTCCTTTGGAGTGACGTGAGAGTTTGAATATACGAAACACTCTGACCAGACGAATGATTCGTAGAATGGCCAAAGACATATTCTGTCCTGAGCTCTCTTGTGGCGTTGTGGCCAGTTCTGTTACTACAGTAACAAAATAAGGAATGATGGATATAATGTCAATCATGTTCATTAAGTTGTGGAAAAACTCCCTTTTGCTGGGGCAGACCGCAAATCGTACTAACAGCTCAAAGAAGAACCAGGAAATGCAAGCAGTCTCTATGAAGAAGAAAGGATCAGAGAAGGTTGCCTTTGCACCAGGTGGAGCCACAGAAGCTCTGGTTTGGTTGAAAGACAGTATTGCTGTGGGCACGACTGAGTCAGATTCATCTCTGAATTCTGGTAGTGTTTCCATACAAAAAATAATGATGGAAATAACAATAACAAAAACAGACACTAGTGCTACACCCCGGGCTGCATTGGAACTCTCTGGATACTCAAATAACAGCCAAAATTGCTTATACACATCATTAGTGGGCAGAGGGATCTCAACATCCTTTATGAAACCCTCATCTTCTCTGAACTGCTCCATAGCGTCACTCCCAAGCTCATAGAAGATTATTTCATCTGCGAACACATCCAGGGGAACATTAGCTGGGCGTCTGATTTTGCCCCCTGACTGGTAGTAATATAAGATTCCGTCAAAGCTGGGCCGGTTTCGATCAAAGAAATATTCATTCCTCATTGGATCAAAGTAGTCCATTCTTTTTTGAGGGTCTCCCAGCAGTGTCTCAGGAAACTGGTCTAATGTTTTAAGTTGTGTCTCAAAACGGAGACCTGCGATGTTGATGATGACCTTCTGATCTCCATCATCAAGCCCTCGCTTATCCACAAACAGGTCCTCGCAGCATTCCCGGGCGAGTCGACTGAAGATTCTCTCACTTTCTTTGTTGCTCTCACTGCTTAGCAGCAATTTCCAGTTGGAGATCATGCTGGCACAACTAGTGCGGCCTTGTCTACTTGGTGTTGGCATTTGTGGAGACTGGGGCACACCCAGTGTCTTTGCCTGGGAACACAGAGGTAAGGGGGAATCCCAAATGCAGGAGGGTCGAGGGCTTTGAGATGGGGTGGAGGTACGTTGAGGAGCTCGTAGGAGGTAGTTACTGGCTTGGCCACTGGGCTCTGGGGGTATGTCCACAGTAAGGGCTGTGGTCTCGTCAGCGAAGGTGTCAACTTCATCCTCAAGGCCACCGTCAATGTCATCAAGGCTCTCAAAGTCTACCAGGGCCACCTCCATGGCTCTAGTTCAGCCTTGGGACCCCAGGATAAGACAGTCTAACACAGACAGGTGGGCTGATGGGAGTCTCAGTCAGTAGAATCAGAATACTGGAGTATCCAGTCTTCAGCAGAACTTACAGGATGAATGGACTGTGTCTTTTATTCTGTCTTCCTCCAACACCTGAGGAGTGAGAGAGCAAAAGATGAAGTGGTCAGTAGTCTGTCCTGTTGATAAGGGATTGTTTTGAGGCAGTGTTCAACAGATGATAAAACCATTATGTCAACTCCTTGTTTCTCAGATGTAGATTTTGGTCAGAGGTTTACACATATTCAAGTTTTTTCTTTCTTCCTATAAATCAATACAGGGTAAAAAACCGTACATGTACCAAACCGGCAGATCGAATGTTACATATCCCTTAGCAAGTCACGGTTTAGCAAAACACCAACAACAAACTTCTGCCAGAATTGTGGTTGGATATGTCATGACTCTTCTCAGAAGAATAAATAGAATTTAGTTAAATTATTACGATTTAAGATGGATATCATTTTTATGTGGAGTCTACATTTTTTTCTTAAGACTGAGGTCAGGACTATAGGAAGCTTGTTCCAAAAGCTTCTATTGCAACACCCGCTCGTGTGTAAGTTTCAACCTCCTGACTGCTGGTTTGAGGTTGAAACAAAGAACTTAATTTACCAAGAAGTCAAAGGCTATACATTGTCCCGTTGCTACAGAACTGGCCAGCAGCAGAGCTACTTTTCCATTACCATGAACTGAAAATTGTCAAAAAAAAAAATACTATCAGAAATGTGTCTGTGTTCTTCCATACTCCTGAGGCAGCCATACTTCATTATTCCTCCCACTTAATGTGATGCACTAGTTCCACAGGCAGTACAACCACAGCAAAGCATTATGGTACTGTTATCATTCTTAACACCTGGTACAGTTTTCTTGAGGTTGAATGCCTCACCTTTAGTCCTCTGAACACACATTTGGTTTGTGTGGCCAAACAACTGAATCTGTCACATATGATCAAAATAATTTTCTTTGTCTCCACTGTCAGGTCAAAACTTTAACTGACCGAGCATGCAGTGATTTAAGAGTGAGGACTACTTTCATGGGCAGCAGTCACTGAGTCCGGTTTTTCCATCCAAATCAGTTCCCTCTCAGCCTCTCAGCCATCTGCTCATAAGCTCTGCCCATATTTGCACATATCCCATTGGCCACGAAATCTGTGTGGATGTATTGGATTTGGTGTTTCTCATTCACTTTTTGTAAGTTTATTATTGTACTTAAATACAGCTGCTGCTGCTGATGATGATGATGACAATGGTATGATGACCCTGATGAAGGCCTCAGCCTGAAACATGTTAGCCTAGCTCTAATAACTTTGTTCTACACTACAAATGCTGCTGCTGCTCTCAGCTCATAGTGACAGCTTGAGTGTTCTAAAACTTGCAAAAAAGGGTACACCTTCCATTTTAAGATACTTACAGTAGCATATATTTGTCTGAACTGATGGCCTTGGAATCTCCAGTTGCTTTGAGGTGATTTACTCTTGGAGTAAATCTACAGATCTGCACTGAGGTTCTTAGACTTTACTATTTTAATGTGTTGATGTCAGGTCAGTGAACGCAATCAAAAAATACATTTTATGTTGACACACAGAGGCTGCCATCTGTAGTTATTCATGGTTTCTGATAAGACACTGAAGAGGCCTTGGACTTGGCAGATTAAAGGAGATTTTGGAGCTGTCAGCACCTCTTTGTTAATAATTGAAGTGAATGTATGCATATTTTGAATCTAAATTTAAGAAATATGTTGATTTCAGGAAATGCAAAATGAATTTAACACTGTGCACCAAATTATGGGTACAAATTGTACAATCATTTTGCTGCAAGAAGAGCCTAGCATTCACATCTGTGATGTAAATGTGACCACAACAGTACTGATTACTTTAATAGGCAGAAAGAGGAGCTGAGAGTAAGAGAGTGAGGAACAGAAATAGAGAAAATAGAGTCAAAGCCAGAGGACAAGGGAGCTGGAAGGAAGCAACAAGAAACACTAAGAGCAGCAGATGATCCAGATCTATTTGACAGAGAGAAACAGTAGTAAACAACTTGCTGCTCCTTTTCACAGTCTGTTACTGTGGAGGCACGTAATGAGTCATGTAACTGTGAAAAACACAACAACAAACACAGTATTAAATAATAATTATTCACTTAATACAGCCAGCGGACAGCCTGTTTGTCAGCTACCACTCATTCAAGCAGGTTGTTAGATTGTTGGTAAAAACTAATGACATTTTTAGCTCATCTGCAACCACATTTTTGTGTTCATCCGGCATGTAAACACACACGTAAATGCATACACTCTCAGGGGGAAAGGAGTTGCAGTCCACACCCTGTATATCTGTCTAATGACTCCTGTTCAGGCTGTAGGAGAGGATAGTGCAGGGTAACTGGGGCTGTGCATACATTAGTACATAATTAACTGGCTGTGTACTGATAGCACAGGCCTAGCCTCTGTCAGACACCAGGGCTCACATTTAGACTGCGCTGCGCACCATAATTTCCTGTAGTCTTTAAAGTGAGAGGTCACTCTTTTGTTGTGTCATCTGTATCTGGACTCAAATTTACCTGTGCACGTGTGACTTATTCATCAGCAATAATTGCAATGACCCATGGGTCTATGAGGTGTCCAAGCAGTAGTGTGTGTGAACTCCCATCTGTGTATGTGTGTGTGTGTACTCTCATACTGTATGTGTGTGAGTGAGTGCTGACGCCTGCAGATGTTTAATTAAAGACTCCAGAGATGAGTCACCACCTAAAACCAATGGAAATGATACCAATCCTGCTGGGAGAGAAGGAAAAAAAACAAAGAAAGAAAAAGACAGAGAAAGAAATGGGCTAACTGAATGAATAAGGTGCATGACATGAAAATTATTGGGAAGACGGATGTGAGTGGGAGGACCGGGTGGGATGAGGACCAAATACACAAGACGCAAAGTGACATTGAAGACAGAAGGGGAGTTGATGGGTGGGTGGGTGGATAGACAGGATGATAAGGGAGCAGCCCCACTAGGAAAAGAAGGATGGTTAAATAATGAGTAGGAGAAAGAGGTCACCAGGGGGGTAAATGACTAGGGATTTTAACTAATAACAATGCACATTTTTACACATTATCTCATTACTTCTACAAGTGGTAAAAATATCAATCATGAATAACTTTCCTTCTCTCTCTGTGCTTTCACATTGAAGCACATGACCGGAACAACGTCATTTGACTCTTTCAACAATCAAAACTTTCCCATGATACGAAAATAGAAGCTACACACCGGTGTTAACAGACTCAACACTTGCTCTTTGATCAATAGCTGGACATGACCCAGTAGTTTTGCTCTATTTTAACAAGTCTTAATGTTTTTTGGTTTTTTTTCAATAATTTAAAATGCCATCAATATTTAATTTGACTTAAAGAAACAGAAAGAATGAAGAACATACCTGTTTCTGAAACTACAGTGGAAAGACTGACCACATAATATGAACAAACAGTTTTCACAAACAAATCAATGTAGGTTGGAAAAAAAAATAAAGTAAGGGTTTCTTTTCTTTTGTTACAATAGGGTGTTATGTATATATAAGCCTGCTTTCTTTAAAAACAGTGAAATCTGACTCATCTATCGAAATGATTTATTAAAAAGACACAATATCTGCACCATTTTCTGTGATATTTTCTATTAAAGCAATAGAGTATGAATAGCCTAGAGGCTCACACAGAAAACAGTAAACAGGAACACACAGCAGCTTACCTTCCTCAGCAGGGACCCTAGACAACATGTGTGTACAACTTGCAGAATGATCTTAAAAAAAAAAAAAAAAAAAAAAAAAAAAAAAAAAAACCAAAAAAGGGAGTTAAGTAGGAGCCTACAGTATGTTCTGCCACTGCTGCAGCTTGGTGCTACCTCCTCAATTGGGATCAGAATGACTAATCTATCACAGACTACATTGGGTAACCTTATGCTGGAGTAGAAACTAGAGCTGTGGCAAAGGCCACATGCACACTTGCACACACACTGACACATGCAAACAGACATGCACAGAGGCCTTCATTAAACCAAAATGAAGATTTAAAAAAAAAAATCTGATGTTACGTAAAGATTGCAGTGTCAGTGATCAACTTTTATTCTTCCATTGTCCCTTATCGTATGCCTCATAAACCAGATCCCAGTGGCTAATGTCTCACAGACTGGAACGGTGTGATTACATCCTGATATCTCTCCATGGTTGACTCACTTCACACACACACACAGGGGCCATCAGCATATCTGACTTACATCACAATAAATAATTCATTCTTAACAACACCATTAACATGTTCAACACGGCCAGTAAAAAAAGGTTACAGAGGACAACAAAGGAACGGCACCTTAGCAAACAAATCTATCTGGTGCTGTTTACTGGCATGAATTCCCACGTGATCGATCACAAATACATACTCATTTTAACCTCAACGTCTTACAAGCATCCTTCAGAAATGGAATAAAACATGAATTATGAAAATAAATGTTCACCTTTTGCCTATGCTTTGACATCATTAAAAGTGTCACAAAACTTGAATGTAATCTCTTGAGGACCATCAAGTATTTTTTGTCAACCCCAGAGGTCATGGGTGATGGTGTAATGTCACATTCCTCAGTAATACTCTCACACTCTCAGCAATACCAGCCTGTCCTCACGTTAGCAAATCTGCACTCAGGCATGTAAGGAGGCTATTACTAAACTTATATAATTACAACTGAATGTGTGAACATCCTGTAGAAAAGGCTTGTCAACATTTTTCATTCAACTTATCATTCTCTTCATTTTAATACCTGTGTAATTGTGGAAGTAAAATCCTTTTCCCTGCTCTTTATATATTATAAGAATATATTAAAAGGCATTGAAGTACAGTGCTTAATAAATGTATTAGACCACCTGTCATGAAAACAAGCAAACATAAATAACTTCATAGTTTATCTAAAACTTGTTTCAAATGAACACCGCTGTAACAAGGTGATGGAAAGTCATAAAGCCATCAGGACTTTTCTTATAAGCAAACATGAGTCAAAAACTGGCAACCTAGATGGGTTTTTTTTTTTGTTTGTTTGTTTGTATTTTTTTTTTACAAAATTTCTGAAGAAATAAGCTGTATTTTATTAAACTGAACTCTCAATAACATCTATAATCTACAGTGCTTAATAAATGTATCAGACCACCTGTCATGAAAACATAAATAACTAAATAGTTTATCAAAATCTTGTTTCATATTACATTAATGCATTTGGCAGACACTTTTATCCAAAGCGACTTACAGTTATTACAGGGTATTGGTTACAACCTGGAG
>JAQQZY010000027.1:19160106-19172594 GCA_030068375.1 Ostorhinchus rueppellii | reverse complement strand
GTTTTCTGATTCATCTTATTAAACTATGTCAGATTTAGCACATTTAATGTCTGAAGCAGAGATTTTCTAAGAAATTGTAGAGCAGTGTTATTACACTCAAATGAAATGTCAGCATGATGACTCAAATACATGATCAATAAATTAAATATAGGAAAATACCTAATTTTCTTAGAAAAAATGCAAAAACAGAGGATTATATAGTGATAAACGGTGATAAATCATTGAAGAAAGGTTAAATTGAGAAAATAAATAATGTGAACTACCACACAACTATCATTGGGTTTTTATGGGTTAAGTTTGATTATAACCTGATTTTTTTTTTTTTTTTTTTTTTACTTTATATTAAAATTAAAACACAAAGAACATGCTGTTGAATGTGCAGAGTTCGACCCTTGATTTTTAGACTCAGACTAATTGTCATTCAATAAACGCACTGTTAGTACATATATAAAATGAGATGTCATTGTATGGCATTTTAAGATGTGACTGAGGGGTTTATTACAACCAGGAGAACATGACAATTATTTATTAGTTTTTGTGTCAGTAAGAGACATATTTTAACAAATGTCAGAAGGATAAAGCTCATTTCGTGTGTATTTAGACTTGAATGATTTAATTTAATGCATCAGCAGGCTCTGCAATGCTTCTTAATGAACACTAGGTGGCAGATAAACTCACAGTGAAGGATTGAATGAACAGAGAAATGAATCAAAGGCCTGTGATTGAGTTATTTAATGATTCAAATGGTACATAAAACCATCACCTTTAGGGAATCCACCCTTCCTCTGCCCTCAGTCTTTGTTTTTATTAAAACTAGTGTGAATTTTTTGCATGTGCGTGTGTGTGTGTGTGTTCACTGTGATGTTTGATCATTACTGACAGATGCTTCAAGCCCATCTTTTTAATACCTTCATGAAACAGTGCTATTTTCAGACATCTTTTTGGTATTTTTTTTTATTTTTAGAGATATTTTGTGTCAGTCTAATGCACTTCTTATATATATATTTTAAAAAACCAGGTACTCCTTTTACTCAACATTTGAGATTTCTTTTCTTAACAACAAAATTAAAAATAAACTGTAAAGATAGAAGGAAAACACCGCTCATCTTGCAGATCCCTTTACTCATTTACTAGGTCAACAGCTTGTACAGCATCTGTTATAAATCACAAAATATACATCCACAATGTACTGTGTGTACAAGCCTCTGATTTAAAGTACTTGTGTCTTTCATCGTGATTTTATGAGTATATTTTACTTTAACTGTATATATTTCTCATCACACCTGGGAGCTTTATATCAAAACGTCTACCTTGTTTATCAATTTTAAGGGCCAAGACTTCATTAAAGATCCTCTCAGTACTGTGGTTGTGAGCAAATGTATAAGACAGAGAGGTGCACGTAGAATGTACAGTAGGTCGATCCCGTAAATCAATTGCGCTCATTAAATACACTGACAGACCGGAGCTCCCCAGTAGCAGCTTTCTTTTTTTCTCGTGCATCAACAATCTGTCTCTAAAATGTAACCCTGCTCCTACTCCTCTCCATCATCCGCACCCTGTTAAGACCATGCATCATACACGTCTGTGTTTTCCCCCTAAAATGAATACATAAACAAATACATATATGCATACATACATGCATGCATAATAATAAATGAATATTTAATAAGTAAGGCATGTTCATCCATGTTGGGCTTTAATGCATCTGCTTCCACAAAAATCCTCGACCCTCCGCTTTTCTAATAAACATATTCTGTGCTATATATGTCAAAACAAGCAGGAGGCAACCCCCATGAACACAAAGGAAACCCGCAGTGTGTGCTATATATAGAACAGGTAGGGGGCTTCCTCCAACTGGAATGATGAAAAAAAAAAAAAGAGCTTCCCCTCCTCCACAAACATATGTGCACATGTTCACAGAGCAGGCACAGGTTTCCCCAATGGAACCTGGTCTGCTGTAAAGCACCAGTTGACAGGCCATGAACTGGGATGTGTATTAGGTGATAAATCAGACCCAATGGAATGGGCAAATGTTCATAACATGTGAGGCTTTCACTTAGTCTACGGGGTATTGCCTCATGCAACATACAAATACAAGTGCGCTGTATCCATCAAAATGACAGGCCTCAAAAGAAAAAAAAATGGGCGGATGAATCTTAACTGGAGATATAGGTGATTCATTTTCTTATGACAACTTTAAATCATACACTGAATCTTCACTGTAAAAGCAAAGCCTGAGCTGGGGCATGAAAATAAAAGAACCACATGTAAGACAGAGCCTGGAGACTGGATAAACAAAAGATTTGCAATATAGGTGGCTTACTTCCTGTCCATCTCGCTTAAGGGGGACTTGTCCAACGCTGCCTTAATACACAGCTAATCAAACAGCAATCAGTAGATCAATATCCATTAGTTATTTGGAAAGCTGCATGGATACTGTCCTTAACTGACATATGGGAATCTAGTCAACTAAGACAGCCAGAGGGAGCGTTACACTCTCAGAGTCAGATCATCAGCTATGCATTACTACGCTGGTACTTAGAGGCAGAGGTACAGAGATGGATCTGAGAGAAAATGTGTGGGAATTGAAATGTGAGAAGGGCAAATGATGGAGAGAGCGAGAGAGAGAGTGAGTGGGAATAGGTTAAAGCAGCGAGAGCAAGAACAGACGTGAACGATGGCGAGAGGAGAGGCAAACACTTCCAACGACTGGGAAGTGTCAGACGCTACAAACTAGTGCTGATATTGAAAATGTTTGTACTTGTCCCACTCCATGTTGAACTGAGAGTCAAGAGTGTTTTCCTCTTTCCTTTCTCTCTCTCTCTCTCTCTCTGTAACTCTCTCAGCTTCACTTTCATTCCCGATGGTTTTATAAATAGACCACTTTGCTTTCTCAGTAAACCACAGAGAGCATAAGATTCACTTAGGAGGAGAAGCGAGACACAAAACCACTGAAGAGGTGAAGGTTGATAGTCAAATACACCTTCTGAAATGGACGTGAGAGCAGCCAGCAGCGGCTACCACAGTGGTACTTTAATCAATTCATACTGTATATGGAACTTTTAGGGTTTTTTGTTTGTTTTTTACCCTTATTGTCTTTGTTATGTTGTATACAATATGCTTGAGTGACTTTGACATGATTTCATAGATGCTGTTCAGTAATATAGGGGATTTATGAGAGCATGGACCAGTGATTTAACATCTGAAACATCATTTTTCTATCTATCCTGTACATCCACAACATAAAACATCTCTTAAGCTGTCAAAAACAGTTTTGTTCATTTTAGAAAAAGAACCTCTAATAGATATGCATTCATTTTCTGTCTTATACATCACACAAGAAAGACACAACTAGAAGGTTATGATAAGGATATTATTATTGTATTATCATCAAGAGCATTTTATTCACAATTATTTTGAATGATGCATTTGTCTCTCAATAGCTGTTTTCTATTATATCAGTACACTATTATAGAAATCCTGATGGAGGATATGGCAAACCATCACTTGGATATTTGTGTGTAGTAATGGATTGTTGCTTGTGTCCCGTACAGTAAAAAAAGACAGCAGGTTTAAACAGACACACTGAGTATAGACCACCATGAGTACAGACAGGGATACAGAAGCTGAGGGTTATCTAAAGCACATACATAAGTGGAAGTTGTGGGCTAGAGATAAATACTGTATGTATGAAGACAGTATAAACAAAGGGTGTTTGAGCAAGGTTTGTATGTGTGAATTAGTCAAACCTCAGCTCCTGCATTGTGTGGCTCCAAGATGAGCCAATAATGACATCCAAAGAACAAAACAGTGCAAAAGCCAAATGGAATAATTATACAGTGTTTGATCAGACAACAGTTATTGTTTTCCATAAAAAGTATATATATATATATATATAATTTATATTTATATCATTATAAATTATTTTCTGTTTTTCCATCCTTTGTCCCAGCAGAATACCAAACATCGGCAATAATTCACATACAATACAACTTTGAGTCTTGGGTTAATTCAACAAGCATACACTTTGATTCCCTGCTACACAGGAATCTGAACATGGCAGAAGCTATTTTTAAAGCTGAAGCTTTAGGCGTTTTAAGACATCATTAAAAGCAGCTGTAATTGTTACATACATTGTTTACATGGCTACATGTTTTCACCACTGTTAGTGGGTTTAAGTCCATTCACTCTGTGGCTCTGAGACCTGGCAGAACCTCAGAATGTCTCTCCTGAAAGTGTTTTCTGTTCACAGGCAGTGTGTGTACATGTCATTAAGTACTAACGGTTACGTATGTTTCTATATAAGTGTCCTCTGTGTACTGATATACACCAAAGATGTATTTCCTTGGTTCAGAGATCCTTATGTGCTGTTGTGTTGGTCTATCCCAGATCATATCTGTCCTGACAGATATCACGGCAGCATCACGTCAAATGTGTGCTTGATAACAAGGTTGGAAAAGACGGCAGTTCAGACAAAGATTTCAGGGCACATAAGATCACACACTGTACAGTAGGTGTTTCAGCTCAGTTGCTCTGAGGAAACCACATGTAAAAAGCGAAGGGTGTGGGCAGTGTTTATCTAAATTGAATCATAACACTTTCCTTCCAAACTTTCCCTCTTGCTTTGTTCCATTTCCTCTTTTACATTCCCAGTCGTGGTGCCTGGCTCACGCTATAGTTTATTTCTGCAACGGGGTGTCATCACATAAATCAGCACCTGACCTAATCATAGAGGCTGTAGTGAACCTGGCAGGACATTCCACAAACACTTATTTTGCTTGATTTCTAAAACATACATTATTGGATAAACAGTATACTGTACACAGGTTGTAAACGGCGTACTAAGATGGAACTGAACACAAAGAGCACCATAGTCATTTTGGACCAGCGTCGAAAAGAGCAGTGTTTCATTAACAAGTCGTCAATAAGAGCTACTGTGTACACACTACACAACCTGTGTGTCTAAAAGCTCTCTATTTCTCTCACGGTGTCTTCGTGTCTCCCTGTCTTTCACTCATCTCCACACACACAAACATGCATACGGAATACCACACACAGCATGATGGACCTATATGTCAGAGACAGGGGCACTCAGACTGTTCCTTGGGGGAATATGATGCACTTGACTGAGCAAAAGGTCTGACTGACCAGCTGTTTAAACCCCTGTGCACTCACTGTAATACCAGCAAAGAGCAGCTGTTGTGCTTTCAAGAGAGACACAGTTAGTGCTATATGACCACACCACACCACACCACAGTGACCGTATAGTGAAGAGGAGCTTGACCCTAGTTACAATCTTGCTTGTGTTATTTATCCTTTAACCTGTTCTTACTCTCAGTACAACTCTTGGGGACACACATGGGACCTCCCCAGGGCAAGAGCTTCAAACTTTACATTATTTCAACAAATGGCAAGATGTAGAGGCTAAACATCACACTAATCCTTCATATATTGCACTTGGCACCAGTAACTATGGAAATATATGACTATTTAAGTCACTTTGCTTCCTAAATATCATTCTTTTGGTTACATGCTACAATGAATACTTACAGGACATGCAGCTCTACAACACTAGAATAGCATTTGCTTGATAAAAGGCTGATGAATGACACATAATGTACCATTTTCTCTTGCATTACATTGAAATGCAAATATGGAATGATTCTGTTACAACTTAAGATATGCAGGTGCAGTTAATTTTTGTCATTAGATGACACTGTAAAATCCACTAATTCCATTATTTTTAGCTTGTTATACTCATTGTGTTTTAATTTCAATGAGTGAATGGAGTTTATTTTGAACATAAGTAGGAACAAAATACAAAGGGAAATGAAAAAGCAAAGAAAAACCACAAATTTAAATAAAACATTCCACAATGTCGAAGGCAATAAGCTATACAATATTACAACTATGTATGTCATTGTGGCTCCTCAACTATTTAGACCAGAAATATTTGGGAATGCCTTTTATCAATTGGTATTGCTGGTTTCACAATGGTTTACACTTTGATTCTGTCCCATTTGATTATTATATAATGTAAAAGCCATTATCAGTCTTCTGTCAAGCTATGTTATTTCCTTGTCATTAACCTTAAATTTAATTAGAAGTTGAATTTAAAACAATATCTCACTCTATTAATATCAATTACTCGACCTCTAGAAACATGGAATGCTTTGAAGTGGAAAAGGACGACATTTATGCTGGGCAGTGGTGTTGAAATGAACAGTGACTGGACGTTTCTTACAGTTTTGCGGTGGACACTTCAAGGATTGAGAGAAACAGGCACTCACTCAAAAACTGCAGAGATCATTTTCACTGTTGTTCTTCCTAAATGCATGATCGAACTGTAAAAATGTACAATAGGTGTTCTACTTTCCCTGTGAAAGTTGTGAAGCGCACGCTGATTCGATTACTACAGAAGCACACATAAATAACAGTGAATACAATGCATACTTACCGGCACCTAAACAACAACATTCACTCTTTTCAGAGAGAGATTTCCATGATTTTCCATTCATGTGCTAGCCATTCTGGCTGAAAGTAAACAAAAAAAAAGGCAGGGTCTTGGCTAGTGTGTTATACTGTAAATCCACTTGAGCTTCATCATGAAAAAATGGCAGGAAAAAGTAAGTGGTGTGCTATTGTGGTCCAAGAGTACAGCACAGTGGTGTCGGGTCTCTACAGAACCCACAGCTTGTCATAGACTGATAATACGGAGCAAAGGCCACTGGAGCAATCCTTGTTCACTCAGGTCCTTTGAATGAGGCTTTCTCTCTAACAGAGAAAGCAACAAATGACCGTTTGGCCAAAAGTCCACTGGCAGTTCTGTCGCTTTCTGTTTCTCCTGACAAAACAGTTGTACTCTTGTTAGTGTTAATCTGTTTTTCTCTGAGTCAGGACCTTGGCAGTTACAGCAGTAGAGTAAAGATTTTCATGAATGCTCGTAATACGTCCTAGTTTTAATCTCTAACAAGTTAAGCTGCGTTTCAAAATAAATTACACCACTGTAAATTATTGTTATTAAGCAACTTCTAAGGGCAGTTTGAGCAGGAAGGCAGAAACTAGTGGTCCCGTTATGTTCTGTTAGTATTGGTTATTACTTATTAAGCTACTACTTGGCTACTGTTGCAAGCAGGATGACTACAATTACTCAGGTAAGAGTAACTCCATGCATGACACTAACACTGTCTCAAATAAGATGGATGGCAGTTCTATGGTATGCACTGATTAGTCCTTAGCATTCAGAAGAACTGAAGATCTCTATTGACCTTATAGTATCTCCTAGTTAACCTCACTCGCATACTTCGGACCCCAACCTGACCTGTGTAGGTCAATACAGGGAGTCAAACTCTTGAAGACCCCAGCTGGCGTTAACAATCTTAAGGAGTTTACATTATACATCTGTACGCATCTTAGTGATGTTTACATAGTTAGTATTGGCCAGGGTGCAGTTTCCTGTTTTCATGCTCTCTGGTCTGAAGTCCTCAGTGCTATGGTTCACAGCCTCCTGGATCTCCACATAGTCCGACTTACTTAGAGTGGATCCGCTTCCACTACGACCGCTCTTCTTCAGATCCTCAGCTGAGCTAGCTTTAGGCATACTTGGAATATTCAGATATTGTGCCTGTTCTTCACCCTCCGTCTCTCTGTGGTAGAAGTAGTTGAAGTTCGATACGATAACAGGTACAGGCAGGGCAATTGTCAGCACACCGGCAATTGCACAGAGAGACCCCACAATCTTTCCTCCGATGGTGGTTGGGACCATGTCTCCATAGCCAACAGTGGTCATGGAAACCACAGCCCACCAAAAGGCCTCAGGAATGCTGCTGAACTGAGAATGTGGCTCATCTGCTTCTGCAAAGTAGACAGCACTGGAGAACAGGATTACACCAATAAATAGAAAAAAGATGAGGAGGCCCAGCTCACGCATACTGGCCTTCAGAGTCTGGCCCAAGATCTGGAGTCCCTTGGAATGACGTGAGAGTTTGAAGATACGAAACACTCTGACTAGACGAATGACACGGAGGATTGCCAGAGACATAGCCTGCTGACCTGCTTGGCTGTCCTCTGGTCTTTCTGCGAGCTCTGTGCCCAGAGTGATGAAGTAAGGGATGATTGCCACAATATCAATAATGTTCATGATGTTGCCAAAAAATCCCGCTTTGCTGGGACAGGCAAAGAACCTGACAAGGAATTCAAAAGAAAACCAGATGATGCAGAGGGTCTCTACAATGAAAAAAGGATCTGTAAAATATGGTGAGCTGTAAGAAGGAGAGGTGGAGTTGGAAATCGGAGGGAAAAAATTGTACATCTCCTCTTCGTCATTTCGGAAAACTGGCAGTGTCTCTAGACAGAAGCTTACAATAGAGATAAGAATCACCATGACTGAAATGATGGCAATAATTCGAGCAGGACCTGAGCTCTCTGGGTACTCAAACAGCAGCCACACTTGTCTCTGAAACTCGTTCTCTGGCAGAGGTCGCTCTTCTTCTTTTATGAAACCTTCATCCTCTCTGAAGATCTCCATTGCCTCCTCACCCAATTCATAAAAGCGTATCTCCTCAGAAAAAATGTCCAGCGTGACATTAACAGGCCGGCGTAACCTGCCTCCTGACTGGTAATAATACAGAATGGCATCAAAACTTGGTCGATTCCGATCAAAAAAGTACTCATTTCGGAGAGGGTCAAAATACCTCATCCGTTTTTTGGGGTCCCCGAGTAGCGTCTCTGGAAACTGAGAGAGCGTTTTGAGCTGCGTTTCAAATCGCAAGCCAGAGATGTTTATCACGACCCTCTCGCAGCACTCGTGGTCTGGCTCTGGGTCATACTGGTCATGAGGCTGACCTGGATGTGCAGCTGCTTCGTCTGCAGGGTCGCTGGTAGCAACCGTCATGCTGGAGGGAGATGGAACCTGCAGCTTTCAAACCGGGTGGGGCCACTTTGGGCCGCGACGAGATGAAGATCCACAAACCCTGTGGGTTCAGCTACAGGCAGTTTCTGCCTGCAAAGATCTACAAAAAACAGGGGAAAGAAATCAAAATCTGCAATTATTATGTGAGCAGTATATACATGCAAACTGGTACTTAGATTTTTGTCAACTTTAAGCATTCCTATTGGACAGAATGTAGTCACTGATGTGGAGTTATCACCCACAACCTTTACAAACTTAATTTAATATTTATGTTCTTCCATGCATCATTTTCACTATTATAGTCTATTTATAGTCTCGTTTTCATATATGTGCCCTAAACTGTGATTCCCGAGAAAACAGTGTTACATCACGACCCGCTTACAAAGTGCCAGAGTAGAACAGGGATGGGGGTTGAACCATATGAGCGCATTGGCTCCATTGTGTCTATGTGTATTAGGTTATGAGTTCTCTCTCATATGAGCACAATGTAGGATCAATATGCTACCCAGTAATACTGTATCAGCTCTCACAGGGTGCAATTACTACTGACAAAATCTGATTATATACTGAGTGCTCCATACAATCTCTGAGATGAATTTCCTCTTTCTGTATGTGTGACGTGACCAACATTCTCCCTTAAACCAAAGAAATACCTGTGAATTAGGGTTTAAAGGAATCACAGGCTACAGGGTATATTAGTGAATGACATTATGGCATATTTGACAAGTAGAGTACACAACATGGCACCCAAACTTAAGGCCACTGCAGGAAAGTTTAGGGTTATTGAAGATGTGTGTCCACATAAGTCCACATACAGTACTTTTTTTGCCAATTCTGTGCCCTTTATTAGTAAGAGCAATTACATGCAATGCAAATCATAAACTCCTACCTATAATACACTGACTTGAATGGCTTTTTTACAGTATGTCCTCAGGTCACAGGCCTAGGGTCCGGTCCAAAGTCAGCTCCTACGGTCAAATCAGCTCCTTCCTGCCAGCACTGTGCCCGGAGCTCCGGTTCTGCAGCAACGCAGCAGTGGGAGTGGGAGGGGGACAAGGGGTGAGGATGCAGGAGTTACCTCCCAAGCCTCAGTGACCAGCAGATACACGTTGTGGTGCAGCTAGACTACAGGCTGAAGCTGGTGAGGGGGCGATCATGTTGTGGTGGCAACACTGGCTTAGACTATGGCAAATGTTACAGTGCTGGCATCAGCAAAATATGACGCCCGCACTTCAGAACAACATGATGCCGCCGCCTGCAGCAACAGCAAAGGTAATCCTCTAGACTGATATCTGCAGACATTAAAAAAAAAAAAAAAAAAAGGTGTTGCAGGAAACATAGATGTCAGTATTTCAATTCGGAAGCAGTCATGCTCTTGCGTTCTGCACAGGAGAAATCACCTGTTTGATCCCCGAACAGGTCCGTATTTCGCAAGAAGATTTTCTCAGTGTTTTAGTTCGTTAAAATATCACTTGATAAATTATCTCCACGTAGCATATTCGACCATCTTTTTTTTTCTGATGGGGAATATCCATATGAATACACCAATGATGCACATTAGTAACAAATGCAGCCGTATGTTCACAACCCATTCCATGGAATAACGCAGTTTGGATGGCGTTACTTATGGGTGAAATAGCATATCTTTAATCATCAATTTGAGACAAAGCAGCCAACTTCATGCACTTTGATATTCAGACATTAACGGTAGTGTTGCTCAACTGAGTTAGTTTGGAGTGGCAGGTGCCAGACATGCTCAAGCCATTTGCAGCCCTCTCCGGTGTGGAGACTCCATGCACTAAGCAAAGCAGCAAAACATCAGCCGTCGGACTACAGCTTAATTTCAGATAATGGCATGCAGGAATTCACCCTGTTTGTCTTGGTGCTGCAGACGCATGTAATTTTATCCACTTTGTTCCCTCCTAAAAGGTGCCTGGAGGTTGTGAGTCCATTCCTTCATATCTCCTTCTTCCCTTGTTTGACTAGTCTACATACAGAGGCTGTGTCATCTCATCACGACCAGCTGTTTTGGAGCTGCCGGCTCTTCCCGTGTCTCTCATATTTCACCATATTCATCATAGTTGATATGCGTGGGCTGCAGTTGGACATCGCAGCGCATACTAAAAGCTTCTTGTGCGCCTCGCCCCATCCCTCCCCCCCCTTTACCGACACTCCTGTCCTCAGTGCTCCACATTAAAGGGAAAGCATCGCCCACCACAGGGTGGAAATGGTTTTCAACAAAGCATGCGCGTCTCCTTAGAGAGCAAAAGATAAAACAACACGCAGAGACAGAAAATGAGCAAAGCCACAGATTTTCCACACTTCCAAAAATATGATCATTTCTGCACCTGTAGCTTACAAATAAAATACATTTGAACCAAAACCAAACAATGTTCATCTTCAGAGTTGCATGTGCTATTTTCCTCTCATCATAATTTGCTTAGTCTGAGGAAGACAGCTGTATTTGTGAAGACTTGGACGAATGCATTGCCCATGTTTGTTTTCTTCTACAAATATGACAATGTGTGCACAAACAGGAACTGGACGGTGCCACCTGTGAGGTCCTTGCAGAAGGAAGAGAAAAGCAGTGTAATTTATTGAGTTATTCCATGTGCTCTGCTCATTTACAGACCTGTACACTGTATCAGAGTCCCATAATTACTGTCCAGACCTATTAAGCACATGCAGACACACAGACTGATGCTTCTGCGTGCTCTTATTGCTAACTAGATTAAACATCTTCTGTAGACTCCAGACATTATGTTGTCAAACGAACTGGAGAAGTCAAGTTTTGTTTTTGTTTTTTTTTTCTGTAGTCAATATTCCCTGGCTTTCTTTTCTTCACTGCTTGAAAGTGGGCTGAGTGAAAACCCAGATATGTCTCCAGCCAGAGAATTACGCAAGAAGGAAACAGACTCTACCTCCCGAGAGAAAAGTTGAGGAATACCACAGGTCCAGATCTTCCATTCATTCACCTTGTTTCTGCCCAAACACAAGTTCAACATTACACAGACACATACAATAATACTCATCCAACTAAAATGTTGAAATACTGATATATATATATTTTTTTTAATCAGATGACCATGGGGACTCCAGCAGTGTCTCCTTCTGCATGGAGCTGATTACCACATTGCTGCTCAGGCTGAAGGTCTCAATGAGGAGGTACTGACACTTGGACATAAGCAGGGTGACTGATGGCCAGGAACTCTTAAATCCTCGTCGTCGATTAATGTAAATGAGAAGGGTTGGTTATTAAATGGAGGGCAACTGACAGTCCAGCTCTGTCAGCAGTGCAGTGATTCATCATCCATCACCAGAACCACAAGAATCATCTATAGAACCTGTAGTAACAAACATGAAAAATGTTCTTATAGTGTTTGTTGGTAATGGGTAAGGGGCGATAGTGATGTCCTCTGTTAACTGCACTGGACCATTTTACTCAAGGGCACATGGAAAGTTTGCACCAGTTTTGCTTTAAATAAAACAGATTAGTTGTGGGGCGACACGGTGGTGCAGTGGTTAGCACACGTGCCTCACAGCAAGAAGGACCCGGGTTCGATTCCCGGCCGATCCT
>JAQQZY010000027.1:19124589-19144981 GCA_030068375.1 Ostorhinchus rueppellii | reverse complement strand
AAACTGTTATCTGCACCAAAGGTGGACACACTAAATATGGACATTTATGGCTATTATTTGTCAACAAGGACTATTTTTTTATTCCAATTGGTCATTTTCTTAATGAATAACAATGGAATTTGTTAATATGAAACAAGTTTTTGATAAACTATGAAGTTATTTATGTTTTCATGGCAGGTGGTCTGATACATTTATTAAGCACCGTAGATTGTGTTTGTGTGTTATTGAGAGTTCAGTTTAATAAAATACAGCTTATTTCTTCAGAAATTTTGTAAAAAACAAAACAAAACAACAACAACAAACAAACCAAAAAAACTCATCTATGTTGTCAGTTTTTGACTCATGTTTGCTTATAAGAAAAGTCCTGATGGCTTTATGACTTTCCATCACCTTGTTACAGCGGTCTAATGACCATTTCTAAAGCTGTGTTTAAGTGAAGGCCTTTTTTTTTAATGTTTCCTAACCAAATAAGCTAACTGAAACTGAAATACCCAAATAATAATTCAGTAAAAATAATAAAACTTGACAATGATAGCAGTAAATAAAATACAAATATACTAAAAAAAAAAAAAAAGACTAAAGAAAGAAGACAAATTAGGTAAGTTTCAAGTCAAACTCTGAGACTGACCAGTTTCATTAAAGCATTCTTATTTCCTGGATGATATGTCCATATCTTATATGTCTTGGTCCTCAATACGCATCTTTCTTCTCTATGAAGCTTTTTTCACAACCTAAAAAATTAGCTGACCATTTGACCGACGACTCATATTGAGCTTTTCTCTGATAATATATGGAGTCAACGTCAAGGGTCAAAATGGAAAGTAATGGGTAAAGAGGAAATCGTTTGGTGGCACCTCCCACTTGGCCGAGGGCAAGCCAGCTAACAGCAATGCCCTAATTATCAGACATCCATGACTGAGGAGGTTTGTGTAGTGTTACTGCCACACACAGACACACACTGAAGCAGGGAGGCTCATACTCTGCCACAGTAAATGTGATTAGATTCTGCACATGGCTGATTAATAGATTAGTTACCTGTCCTGCCTTTTATAAAATCCCCATTCCCTGTTTCAATTAAATCAATCTGCAAATGGTCTGGAAGGACACTGGACATATATCTGGACATGATTCTACAGTGGTTGAAAACACAAGAATGCAGCATATAAAGGCAACAGAATGCAGAGATAACGGATTTGGATGTTAATGCATTACAAAAAAAAAAGGAATAGAAATTAATTATATGCATTTTGCACCGTTCACGTTCCCAGATTTTTTTCAGATAAATGTCCCGTCTGTAAGAACATTCATCATTTTTACGACTAAAGGAGTAACCGTTCAGAAGCCGACCATACAGCTTCCTTTGTGAGTCCCTTTGACCGCTGTGTGTCTGTGATATATCAAACACAGAGGTCACAAGGCAGGTACAGCATGAGCCACCTGTTTTCTTAGCAGGACATGTAACCACTGGGGGGCAGCACTGATGCACACAGGGTGGGCATGTCTGTATGGTGCCCATAATCATTTCATAGACAAAGTCAGCTGAAGGTGAAAACACTGCAGGAGAGATGACGCCCATTTGGAAAAAAACCCAAAAAAAACACACACATAAAAAAAATGTATGCAAGCACAACCCTAGTGCATGAGTGCAGTGGGGTTTCAACATGACATGTAAGGGAAAACTGTGACTGACCATTAAACAAATGTTTGATCTGCACCTGCTGAGGTCACGGTATTATTTATTTATTTATTTATTTATTTATTTATTTATTTATTTATTTATTTATTTATTTATTTTAACAGGGTGACATTCCTTTGGGAACCATTCTCGATACTGGAAATCAAGTCAGCCAAATTGGATCTACTTTCATTGACAATACTATAAAACACTATAAAACACACACACATAAATATACAAACTGGTTTTATGAGTAAAGGCAGCTGGATAATTACCAAGCAAGAGCATGACAGCCTTTAGAACTTACCAATGTTACCAGTGGGAGTACAGCTCCCTCTGCTGGGCGCCCGCAGTAGTGCACTCCAGACAGCCGGAGACGTTGTGCTCCCCGTCCATTCATAATTCCACACACTCTGCCTCTCCGTTCGCTCGCCACACCTAAACATCGTGCCTTGTTCTTTTTTTTTTTTTTTTTTTAAATATATATATAGATATATAGGGGCAGTTCGTAGTGACAATTTGAAACCAGACCTCCTTGCTCCAATTTGTTTTTTGTGCAAATATATAGGTCACTGGACTTGTAGAGCTGGGCGATTCTTGGGCTTGGATTTTACGCACACAAAGCGCGATGACAGACCAGTCCTTTTAGAGACCCAAGACGAGCTATTTAGATGATAATCTTCAATATAGCTTCCAAGCCATCTGGGAGGTTACTGTGGAAACAAGGGTGCCATGGCAACGGTGACTGGGGTTACCGAGGAAACGACCGTTGCCATGGAGACTGCATCACAGCGGGCTATATTTGAGGCATCCAAAGAGAAGCACACTCCATCTTTGATCGGTGTATGTGTGCGTAAAAGAGTGTGTTTCTCCTCTCGCACGTGTGTCTTGCACAGTTAATGAGACACTGGCAGTCTGCTGGTCTCTGTGTTTACATGACGCCTTTTACGCATTAAATAACCTACCAGGACAGTTCATATCAAGGAATTATAGGGGGTTATTTGTTTAACGACAGTAGCAATTGGACTAGACTTTAACGCACAATAAAGGCATAGCACAGAAAAGGTCTAATTGAGATAATATATGCTGAACTGTGTTTCAGACATTACATGTGTTGGAACACACACACATTATTAAATGATTCTGAATATTATACATAGGCTATGACTGACGAATCACGACTCATAACGCATGTTAATACAATGTGAGTGTCCTTCGACTAGTATACATTTGAAGTCATCTTTCACAGTTAAAAAGCTTCTATTTCTGCCTGTCATGATAGTGTGATCATGTCTGTTGCACAGTGCACAACAGGTCTGCCTCCTCAGTCAGATAAGAAAAATGGACCTAATACTTTAAGGAGCTCTTTCTCTCCAAGCGCGAATGGAACCATACAGAATTATGAATTCACTCTGTTGAAAAATCCTGATTCTTTGAATGGAGCACAAAGCAGCGTCTCTGAACAGACAGGGTTTGCTCTTCCGTTCTCTTTTTTATTCTTTTGCTTACTCGTCTGATCTTCCGCTGCTTCCACAATCTGGTGCGTAACGGCAGAACCAGCTGTGTGTTGACTTTGCACGTCACCCCTTCCTGCGTTCAGGGCTATGAGTCTAAATCTGGCTACACGTCGGTGAAGATCTTTTTGTTTATATTCACACAATTCTGCGAGTTGTTTTGCGCCGTGGTGGGGAAGTTGGGCTGTTGTTTGAATGCGCTGTTAATCCCGTGCTCCTCTATAACCATATACTCGCTCTTACTGAGTGAGGAAGAGGAGCGAGTCTTCCTCAGCTCCTCTGTGTCTGCGAGAGGCTGACAGCTGCCCACGTGCAGGTATTGTGCCTGCTCCTCGCCCTCAGTCTCTCTGTGGTAGAAATAGTTGAAATTGGAAACGATGACAGGTACAGGCAGGGCAATGGTCAGCACACCAGCGATGGCGCACAAAGACCCGACAATTTTACCCCCGATTGTCACAGGGTGCATGTCCCCATAGCCCACTGTGGTCATGGTGACAACAGCCCACCAGAATGCGTCCGGGATGCTGTTAAAACCCGAATCTGGGTCGTCTGCTTCAGCAAAGTAGACAGCACTGGAGAAGAGGATGACACCGATAAACAGGAAGAAGATAAGCAGACCCAGTTCACGCATACTGGCCTTTAGAGTCTGTCCTAAGATCTGAAGCCCCTTGGAATGACGCGAGAGTTTAAAGATGCGAAACACTCGGACGAGCCGAATTACGCGCAGAATGGCTAAAGACATGGCCTGCTGTCCGTTTCCTTGTCTCTCTGCGAGCTCTGTCCCCAAGGTGATGAAGTATGGAATGATGGCCACGATGTCAATAATGTTCATAATGTTTTTGGAGAACGTGGCTTTACTCGGGCATGCAAAGAAGCGCACCAGCAGCTCAAATGAGAACCAGATGATACACAACGTCTCCACCACAAAGAACGGGTCTGAGAAAGGGCTGACGAGATATGGGAGTGTGCCGTTTATCACAGGCGCAATGGTGATGGGATCCCTGTTGTCGTCCCTGAACTCCGGCAATGTCTCCAAGCAGAAGATGACAATGGAGATGAGAATGACCAGGACTGACACTATCGCTATACCCCGAGCCGGACCCGAGCTCTCTGGGTACTCAAAAAGCAGCCACACCTGTCTTTGAAATTCATTCTCTGGCAACGGGCGCTCCTCCTCCTTTATGAAGCCCTCATCCTCCCTGAACTTCTCCATAGCCTCCTCACCCAGCTCATAGAACCGGATCTCCTCGGAAAAAATATCAATGGGCACGTTAACAGGTCTTCTGATGCGCCCCCCAGATTGGTAGTAGTATAGGATGGCATCAAAACTGGGCCGGTTCCGATCGAAAAAGTACTCGTTCCTGAGAGGATCAAAGTATCTCATCCTCTTCTTGGGGTCTCCTAGAAGCGTCTCCGGAAACTGGGAGAGGGTCTTGAGTTGGGTCTCAAAGCGTAACCCTGAGATATTGATGACCACCCTCTCGCAGCATTCGTGATCCGGTTCGTAACGGTCCAGTGAGTGGTGGCCCGGGAGAGCCGCCGACTCTTCCAGCATGTTGTCACACGCCACAACCGTCATCACGTCGGCCTCTGTCTCAGTGTATCCGTGGTTCACCAGGTTGTCGCCCCGGGTTTTGGTTGCGCTCGGTGGGGGTGATTGCAGGAGGCTGAGGTGGTCATCCATGCGCGGATGAAGACGCATACAGGGGCGGCCGCCTCGCCCCCTGCGCGAACCCCGGTCAACCACAGCCGCCGCCACAGCCTCGTCTCCACCGTCTATCTCACTCCTTTCTTGCGCTTCACTTTCACTCTCTACTGTTGCTGTTCCCGCCCACAGGGAAAGATCTGGGTTTATAAACAGACCTTCCACCCGCCCACCGAGCTCCGGCGCTGGGAACCTTTCTCCGTCCTCCTCCAATCGCAGGACGCACCGATAAACAGAAGAAGCAACAGACGGGCGTCATTCAACACCATCCTTTGGGCGTGCCCGCCTCCTTCTGCCCTTCTCCCCGTCTTGTAGACACGCGCTCAGGCGAGAGCAATTAGTCTCCTTTTTTAACAAGGTCATCGCTCACAGATAGGGCATGTTCAAATAGGATACTCGTCATTTTTCCACGACGCAGTGCAATGTTACCTTTTGTTACAGCTTTTCATCCAAGAAATCATGATGTGGGTGTACCATGGAAAAAAACTACTTTGAAAATGGGATATTTGACATGACCCACATGTTGAAAGTGTGTCTTGACCCGCTCAAAGATGTGATATTTTTAATGACTGGCATCCGAAATATGTGATTTATAATTGATGCCTGTGTGCGTCCTGGGGAAAGGCCATGCTACGTGCCAAAGTGAAGAGGAGCAGACACAGGGGGTGGAGAGGAGAGATAATGAACAGGGGGCAGAGAAATGATTAAGGTAACCTAAAAATAATGTTTTGTTATAATACGCAGCACAGATGACGCAAAGAATAGGAAAATATTTCCTTAAGTGACGCGCACAAAGGAACCCATCCAGTCTGAGTCCAAGACGCACTTACCACCAAGAGCCCTAAAATATAAAGAAGACTGCGATGAATGCCAGAAGAGATCTTCAGTTTAATCTATATATATATATACAAACACACATAATCCCAAATAATTACCCAGATATTAGCAGAGAAAGAGAGAATGAGACGTTTCTGCTTTTCCTAACTGAAACGTGCCGAGGTTTTACTCTCTAGGATTATCGGCTCCAGTCTGCTCACCACAGCCAGCAGCTGTATAACTACTGCTGAACAGCAAATATTCGGCCATAAGATAAAGCCAATTCGTGACAAAGAGTCCAGATTGCATGATACAACGCACAGACATAAAAATAAATAAATAAAATTAAAAAAATAACCATTTTGCAAATAGAGCCTATGCACTGGAAACAAAAGTATCAAATTCAGCCACACACTGACCACCCTCAGGGGCTGCTGTCCAAGGTTCTGAACCCCTAACCCCATCCCTTATGCAAAAGCCTATAATTTTCCAGACAACCTGCTCTAAACAATAGAGACAGATCAGAATGTCAATATTATGAAGTTAAGAATAGCCAGCAACATCTGTATAGATATCTAAAAAAAGACAGTTACTTGATTTGCTTTTTCATTTTAGATATGAGTAAATAAATAAAGAAGTAACAACTCACTGGAAGATAGCTCATAAATGCTGTTTGTGTCAACCTGGAAAACTGTTCTTTTTTTGTTCAATCCATCTGATTGTTTTCTCATTGGAGTTCTTCTCTCAAAAGCTGTTCTTATAATACATATCCTAATGAATGCATTTTGTGCACAGCGAACTAATTTCAAGAGCTAATTAGAGAATTGAAATGCCATCCATCCATCCGATGCATTTTTACATAGCTGAGTGACATGATAACAAGATAGCATCAGGAGACAGTGGTGTCATTAATATTCTGGGGTGACCTGCTTCCTACTGAAAAGGGCTTTAGAGTTTATCCAGTGTGCACAGTTTAATCAAACTACTGTTGAAAAGATGTTTTAGAAAGATACTGATACTGTTTCATTTTATTTGTAGCAAGAAATCAAACTTTTCTTCAAATTTCTTAGGGAGTTTTATAATGCAGACATAAAAAAAACTAAAAGAGCTCCTCAGGTTCTCATTTCTGGTTGGGTCTTTTGTTTAGATGTTAACTTTATTACAGCTGTGGATAATGATGAGTTTTAAAGAAAAAAATAAGGTTCATGAGGAAATGAATAAATAACAACAAACCTCTGAGACATGTTGCTTTATCCTGATTTTATGGTTTGTTTTCAGTTTTCAAAACAGTCAATAAAAAGCCTATAATTATATTAATGCAAATGCCAAACAGCCACTGTATGTGTGTGTGTGTGTGTGTGTGTGTGTGTGTGTATGTGTGTGTGTGTTTGTGTGTGCGTAGGTGGGTGGTGGAAGATATGTGAGCTGAGAATAAGATGTAAGAGAAAGCACGAAGGGTGAATGGTTACCAAAACGAAGCTGTTTGACAAAGAAAAATACCAAATACAAAAACTGTTCTCTAACCTTTGGGTATGTTGCTTCTGTTCTCCACAGATGGAGTCGACCTTCCAATTGTTGACATTCTTTTACCTTGGGATCCTGTATTAAAGTACACACACACAAACAAACACACAAAGCCAGTATATCAACAAGTGCAGGGAGATAACGTTAAGACAACAGGAAAGAGAGCTTGGACTAATTGTGAGGGATGACTGTGTTTGCGGCTCATGAACATCTGCTTCCTCTAGATTTAATTAAAAGGGCCCTGGATGACTGGGCTAATCTGAGAAGTCTACCCACGGGTGAGACAATGTGTGACAACACCCTACCTGACACTCTCCCACACATGCAAACTGTATTTGCATTATTCCCGAGGGGACGTGGCATGTACCTGTTTTCAGTAAATGCTTACCTTCAGTTATGAATCTTTTTCACCTTGTTATGACTTTTTTCCTAATCTGGGGGAAAATCAACACATGCATCTTTTTTTTTTTTTGTAGAAAGTGGAATTTAATGGGCTCTATGCACAACCCCATTACTTCCTGAACTTAAAGGAATAAAACACCCAAACATGAAATTAAGTCAGTCTCAGTCACCCCCAGAGTTAGAACAGTGGGGGAAAAATTATTAAAATCTGTCCAGGTATTGTCCTGCTTTGCACTTTTAGCTTTAGCTTAGCGCAGTTGCTGTAAATCAAGGGTGTCAGTTAGCATGTCCTCTAAAAAAGTGATGGAGACATCTACATTTTTTTCTAAATATATCTTGGGAGTCGTGTGTTCAGAACGAGTACAAATCATAATGCACTAGAAAAGCACTCGGAGAGCGCAGACCTCCGCCAAGATAGTGTTTGTTTGTTTGTTTGTTTTAAGGTAGTGTTTGTACTTTCCTCCACTAGATGGTGCTGAATGACCTCATAATCAAGTCTGGTCCACCATGCCATATCACATTGATAAAGAATCCATTTAAAAAATTCCTGGATCCAGACGGTGATCCGGATCTTCTCCAACGTTTAATCATCTCTTCCTTGACCCAGAGTGGAAATATCCTGAAAATTTCATCAAAATCCATCCATAACTTTTTGAGTTATGTTGCTAACAGACAGACAGACAGACAAACCAACGCCAATGAAAACATAACCTCCTTGGCGGAGGTAAAAATCGAACGAGGCTATTACCTCGGCAGATATTTACTTGGAACTATATTTGGCCTCATCACAGGCAAAGCACCGCTAGATAGGCGCAAAGTTCTCATGTAGCACTTGAAAACCCACAAAACCCAAAATCCATGCCGGTGTATTTATGGAAGTTGACTGCCATAATTTCATGTTTGGTGGTCTTATTTCTTTAAGGCAGTTCCTTTATTTCCTGTCTTTCATTATTGATCACCAGGTGTGTCTGCTGCTTCTTGTTGTGACTACTGCGGTCAGACACACCTGGATTAATCAGTGTGTCCACGAATGAAAAACAGGAAATAAAGGAGTTGCTTTAAGTTCAGGAAGTAGTGGAGCTGTGCATAGAGCCCATATAAGAGTCCTTTCTGATGTTACCACTAGGGGGCACCAAGAGGGGTTTGACCCATAAACCACATTTCCACCCTGAACTTAGTGGTTAACATTGGAGGAACTCATTTTAAAGTTCCAGGTGGGAGGTGAGTCCCCACACTGAACAGATGTTGGTCTCTGTAACATCATGAGAATTAAATTTTCAGACACACAAGGTTTAAGTTTCGTAAAACTGTGATAGTCCTACAATATGCATGTCGACAGCTGCTGATAGACTGTCATACATTCACTGCAGAGCTGATTCTTATTGAGGCCACATTGAAGCTATCTTGTATTAAAAGGGCCAGTCAGTCCACAGAGACAGAACTCAGGGACAGCCAAAGGGCCTTTTAATGTGGCTTCCACTCTCCATGTTAAATATAGGTCCACTTTATCTCCCTTATTAACCTATGAAATTAGGTTACCTTGCACATCACACTCTGATGCCTAGAATGTGGCTGAGTGAAACACACTGAAAGAGGCTAAAAAGAACATGAGGGGGAAGTGGGTCATTTTTGCAGGAAGAACTGCTCAGCTGGCTGAGGTCATGGACATCTGGTTGCACTTGAGAAAATGGGCTGGTTTGGATCTTCTGCAAGGGATGCACAGCAGCCTCCATTCAGTTCCTGGAAAATGATGAAGCTGATGCCTTTTAAGAGAAAACTCAGGATAGGGATTACGTGTCTGGCAACTTGTCTCTGTGTCTACCAGTCAGCTTTTATGTGTTGTTGGAGGCACTGACCTTATAAGTAGGCTACATTTATCCTCATTTCTCCCATTTGTGCAAATGTGCAGTTTGATTTTAGGCCATCACCTCAGGAAATACAAACATCTGACCAATCGTCAGACTTTAACACATGGACATTGGAGCTCTGTGTAGCATTTAGTTTCTTGTTAACATGCTGTTTGCTCTTGTATATAATTCATTTCTATACACACAAACTTACTGTTGAGTTTGTTTATCTTCACCAAAAGTCTCATATTGTTAATGGAAAACCAGACTACCATTAGACGATACTCTTGAGTATTTAAGCATATTTGGATACTTACATGAAGTTTGTGTTTAACCCCTTGATGCCAATTGTCACAAATTTGCATCAAACACCCCCCCCACACACACACACACACTCCTGGAGACAGAGTTGTTAATTCGTCTCTCCTGCTCTACAGTTCCAGCAGGGTACATCACAGATTGTAACATAAACTTCACATGAGTATGCAAACAAATATGAGTCTTTGCACCTTTAATTCTGTTGTCTTGGTTAGTTTAGTTCCATATGGAGCTGCCATCATGTAAATCCAAGTTCATATGTTGAGTTCCTTGTGCTCCAAGTGCAGCAGATGGCAAATAAGAGCTTTAGGAAATTCTGTGTCTTTGCATCTTTCGTTTCAGTTTAATTGTGTTTATTCAGACATTTCAAATATTATACATTTGTGCAGGACACGATGTTTGAAAGTCGAAAGAGTCTGAAAAGTAGCAGGCCCAATTTTAATATGCCTACCTCTTATTCATATCACCAAATAAAATGAAATATAATAGCTACCAACGCCTTTAGTTTAGTAACAACAACAAAACAATTTTACAATATTCTACTTCCACTCTTTCCAGTCAGCTTGGCTCGGCTTGGTCCCCAGTGTGTTACATTTCCACCGCAGGTACAGTACTCCCTCAGTGGAGCTGGTCACCATAGCCATAGACTATAATACATGTCATCTGCTGCCAATGAGGCAACAATGGAGAACAATAGAACTTAACGCTTTAAGTTATAATATGCAAAATAAAATATCGTATTAAGATTCTTTTTAATTTTTTTTGACGATACAGATTTTTATCCTTCAAATCTATGGTTAATTTATCAAGACAGAACCAATTTAATCATTTGCTCTGATGTTTTTGTCGGTTTCCCTTGAGCTTGGCTTGGTGTCCCACATTGTGACTCGATGACACACATTCATACTGACACGGCAATGACTCTTGATCGACTGATTTGTGATCTGCAGGATTTTATATCACGTTAAATACCACTTTGGTTACCCTGAAACCTCAGCAAAGGTGATCTGATGACTGACTGACTGACAATGCTGTGCTGACTTGAGGTAGACTGAGCTGATACTAGCAGTTGAAAAGCAGGAATAAACACCGAAGGGATAAAATATTCAACAAAACTCTGAGCATTTATTAACATATAAGTCTAAGCGTTTGGTTTTAATGCATAATGCGTAAAAAATATATGAGTGTTGTGACTGGATGGTGTTGAGACATCCTTTCAGTGTGGCTCTGGATGTAAAGGTTACTTGACCACAGCTCCCTTGAGTCGTGGAGAAAGTTAAGTGCTTTTCTGGTTTTATTCCCCAGGAGAGGCCTTAAGGAGACAGACAGACTGACGGACAGAGAAGCATCTTTTATTCACAAGGGGAAAGCCAGTGATTCATTTGGTCACAGAGTCATCTTGTTGAGTTAAAAAACAACACAAACATTTTGTAAAATAACCAAAAAGGTTGATTTCAATGAAAGATGTATTATGATATTTTAAGGTTTAAATATAAATAAAGTACGACTACATTTAATGTCTTTTAAAGGCAGGATATTTCTGTAATTTAGCCAGTGGCATGTGCTCCTCATTAACAGTAAAAGCACATTAGGGAGCTGCAATTGAATATTCACAAATAAAGCGGAGGCCCATATGGACAAAGCACCTGTGTGAGTGGACTAATTAAATAGCAGCTAATATTAGCATAACTATAGATATGAGGGTGGGATCACAGCTGCACATGACAGAGACGCACATAGAGGAGGCAGAAAGGAGGAGAAGCAGAGCCGGAGAAAGGACAGGGCCATCTGTAGAACAAAAGCCTGACTGGCCAGGAGCTGCATCCAGCGCTGCCGTAACCCCGGCAACAGAGTGAGGGACGAAGGAGAAAGGGCAAAGGAAGATGCTGAGATGACAAGAAGTTCAGCTGACTGTGATCACCATGACACCCCCCTCCCTCTGCTCTGGGACCCATATTATCATACTATTTAAAGACTCGAGCTGCATGATTTATACATGCTACTGCGCTTATGTGAGGTATTGTGTCAGAGTCTGTCTCATGCTGGGAGTTAGTCTGTTGAATTTAAGTTGGCGGCAGCTAGTGTTTGTGTACTGTAGCAGCTGTAGATGTGCACTGATGAACTGAAATCCAGACTTGAGTCATCTTGAATGTGGGAAACTGAGATAGTCATTAGCTTAAAAGTAATGTTAGCCAACATCATCTCGGTTCCAGCTACTGGCATGAAGCACACTTAACCCATAAAGACCCAGAGCTACTTCTATGGCAGTTCCCAAGTGAATTTTTCGATCTATTTTCACCTTCTTAAGTGATTTTTATTTATTACAATAGTATCATCATGTAAATATTTTTTTCCCTATATTTAATTTATTGATCATGTAGATGTTCATAAAAATTCAGAATAAAATCCCAAGGTCATTATATCAAAACAGAGGATAAATTAAGGAAAAGTGACTTTTTCAACAAAATATATCATTAACTGAACATAAACCAAGTGTGTCTATCCACTGTTATTGATCCAACTCCATGGGTTTTATTGGTGAATGAATGTTGTAGAAGATGATTGTGTTTCCACGTTCACTACAGAGCCTCTGAACGTCAAAATAGGTCATATTTGATGACCATGAAAAGATGAAAAACTGCATTTTACACCAATTATTTACATGTATTGATAGGATTAGTGGATCAACAGGTATTAAACAGTTTAGATCACTACATGATATTGGTCGCTGGTAGCTGTTTGGATCTTTATGGGTTAAAGACAAGCTTCATGTAATACACATCCTACATACACTGTAAAAAGTAAAACACTGAATCAACTTTTAAAAAATTTCTTCAATAGGTCACAAATAAAAAAAATCAAAAAATTAAAAAACAGTTGAGTGAACCACATTACATTATATTGGATGTGATTTCATTTGGTTCACTCAACTAATTTTTTTTTTTTTTTGTGACCTTTTCAATAAAAATGTTTAAGTTGTTTCAATGTTTTACTTTTTACAGTGTATATTGAAATATTCTTCAAAATTCCAAAGACATGCACTAATAGGTTAACTGGTTTAATCTAAATTGCCCATAGTTGTGAATGTGTGTGTAATTCGTTGTCTCTATATACTGTATGTCCAGCACTTTACTGAAAACAAGAACCAGTTCTCAACTAACTTACCTTGTTAAATAAAGATCAAATAAATAAATACATTTTGTCAGCCACTACATAGCATTTCAAATACCATATGTAAAAAATACCAGGATGTCACACTTTGTCTGGTCATTTTGCAGTGTGAAAACTACATTGAGTGTCCCATCGATATTGTAGGCGGCCATAGCACAGGAGGTAGAGTAGGTCGTCTAATAACCAATGGGTTGGCTGACTGAATCCCTCTCTTACCTAGTCATGTGCCGTTGTGTCCTTGGCAAGACATTTCACCCACCTTGCCTCCAGTGTCACTCATGCTGGTGTATGAATGGGTATTTGGTGGTGGTGTGAGGGGCGTAAACATAGCTCAGAGTATGAGACTGAGGGAAGAATGGATCGATAATGTAAAGTGCTTTGGGTGCCTTGAAAAGTAGAAATGTAATCTATTATTATTAGTAGTAGTAGTAAGCACTGTTGCCTCACAGCAAAAAGGTTTTAGTTTGATTCCCTGTTGGACCAGTGCCTTCTCATGTGGAGTTGGATGTTCCATGCGGGTTTCCTCCTGATCCTCTGGCTTCCCCTGCTATTAAAAACACAAATGCATGGTTCATTCTCCTGTCATGTCCTGACATAGAGCTGCAGTTGGTCATCAGGTACCTTCAGTAGCAGCCCACTTGTCTGCAATAGGATACAGAGGCTGAACTGTCCGACAGAGACAGTTAAAGTGAACGATCCCTTTTTTTTGCTTTGTTTTTTTAATTATGTCATGTTTTTTTTGGGCAATTCCTAGCCTCCCTTTGTACAATAGTAAATGTACCACGTCATCCAAGCTGCTACAGTATGTGGGGCCATGGATGTATTCCAAATGGCATACCTTGTCTTTTTACTTCATCTTTCTCTCTGCACACTGCAGCAGTTTAAAGTGTGAAGGTAAAAGTTTGAAGTGAAATTACGTGATGAAAGGATCTTCTAATTTGCATACATTACAGAATGTATACAGGCTGCTGTAGCACCTCATACAAATATAAAGAAAACTGAAGGGATTTCTAATGCACATTTAATGTCTGAGCCTGCAGGTGCAAGCCGTGTGGAGACAGATAAAAGGATGAACTTACATGCACCACAGCACATGTAGGAATATTCTTTGTTGTTTGTTTATTTTTCATATTCACTTCAAAGTTTCTCCACCATCTTGGCTTTAACTTGGCCTCCACAGAAGGCAACTGCTTTTCAGGTTTGCTCCAGTGATGGGTTTCTGGAGAGCTCTAGTACAACTGGAAATGTCATAAATATGAAGATCTAACAGCAGGCGATATATATATTCATAATAGATAAAGTCCCACCACAGCACATCAGCTGCAGCAGTGAGAGAGAGGGGCTTCCCTCCTTCACACCAACCAGGAGTTCCATTTATACGCAAAATGAGGACAGTTATAGAAAAAAAACCTTGACATTTGGGAGAGAAAAAGTATTCCAAGGCTGAATTTGATTGAACTGAAGATAGTTATGTGGTATCCATACTGAAGCTCTGGAGACCACACAGACTTTGATGAATTATAAAACCTTCCAATTATCTATTAATTAGAGTGTTTGTCTCTGTGTTGTGTCCTACTTAGAACTGCATCTTTCACAGAGTGGAGTCAGAGTAAGTAAGAGGTACAACCACAAGAACAGCTGCTGGGTAAATGCATTACACACCTCTTATGTCAGTCGATAAAATATAAACCAGAGCGCGTATTCTTTCCCATGGTGGCATCTGCTAGTAAAAAGCTGGGGAAGCCATTTCCGTAGGTGTCTCAGTGTTTGAAAAAAAAAAAAAAAAGAAACCCATCACACACCCCTCCTTTCTCCCCCTCCAGCTTCTTCTTCCTCTCCATGTTGACAGTGTTCCCACTTTATTTTCTCACATCATTTTCTCCCCTCCTTGTCTTTCACCTCCACTCTTCTCACTCCACACCTTCCAATCTTTTTCTCATCTTTCAAACTTCTTGGTCTTCTCCTCAGAGGCAAAATATGTAATCTCCTTTTCTCTCTTTGCTCCATGTCCTCATGTTTTCATTACATGGCTTTCATTATCACCAAGGGTGGAAAGACTTCACCTTTATATTAGAATTCATAATGTGTAATATATTCTTTGCAATCTGTCTGTCTGAAAAAGCAAGAGGCAGTTCCAGCTCAAGTTGACAGTGGTAACTGGATGATATGCATATGGGGAAAAAAGGGGAAAAGTTCAGCTACATTAGTGTTTATATCACACAGAGTACCAGGAATTCCATAATTTAGCAAATAAATATATCAGCATCTTCATAAACTGAATATAATTACACCCATCATCAAGTAAAACCTTTACCTTTAATTCATAGTTTTAATATTATTGCCTGTTGCCCAGAAAGTTGGAGTAATTTTCGGTTTTCAGACATATTCCTTTTTTTTTTTATTCCTATTAATACGCATCAGTAATCACCTTTAATCAGGTGTAAGGATTAAATACTGAGTCCCAGTTACACTGAGATGTTTCAAATCATTTTTATTCTAACTTTAGGGTACAACAGTGTAGTAATATTTTGCACTGACAAAATCACGGAAGTTGCATTTGGCTGTTTACTCAAGATATTTATTATGCAAAGCAGAAATAACCCTACTGAAAACACACTTATCTTTATATCCATCCATTCATCCATTTTCTGAACCATCTTTATCCTCATTAGGGTCATGGGGGTTGATTGGAGGCTATCCCAGCTACTTAAGAGCGAAGGTGGGGTACACCCTGGACATGTCACCAGTTCATCACAGGGCTGACATATAGAGATGAACAATCACTCTCACATTCAAACTTATGGGTAATTTAGATTCCCTGATTAACCTATCAGTGCATGTCTTTGGATGGTGGGAGGAAGTACCCAGAGAGAACCCACGCAGACACGGGGAGAACATGCAAACTCCACATAGGTCCCACTGATTGGTGTTGGAATCGAACCCAGGACCTCTTATCTTTATACATTACATCTATTATCTTCACATCCTATAGTATAAAAGGGAGGTGAACTCTGTGTGTGTGTGTGTGTGTGTGTGTGTGTGTGTGTGTGTGTGTGTGTGTGTGTGTGTGTCCAGACAGAGCTGACAACTGCAGTTTGGTAGTTTTATGTATTTTTGGTCAAAGAAGAGACGAGCAAACACGGTAAGTTGATAGGGCCAATATTTTGGGAGATATTACTACTTTTGGAATACAATTAAAATAGCCTTGCCCAGAATTATAGGGCTTTTCTTAAAATGCGTTCTTGTCTGTTCTTCTGTTCCCGCATACTGTTCCAATTGCAAGTTTGATTAAACCAAGAACTCATGGAATAACTGGATGTTGTTCTTGTCAGCTAGCTTAAACCAAGCATCCACTGGTTGGTGACTATTGTAGATTTGGCTACAAAACAGTTTCCAAGATGCAGTTTGTGTTGGCCTGGCTGGGAGGTGGGAGCCTCACAGTTGTCATCCCGCCGGCTCAACCGGGACCTGGATGACCTGACCTGCCTGGTTGAACCGACGACATCTATTACAGTTTTGAAAAATATACAAAATGTATAAATGACGTGTAAATACTAATATAAATGTACTGAAATCAAATCGAGTAACACTGTGGTGATTTGAGGGTAATACATGAGTGAGCAGATGGTGTAAACACCGCAGACTGGGGGGAAAAGTTCACAAGTACGCAGCCATTCCAATTACAGACATGCTTGTGTTCTTGGGAAATACGTTCTCCGAGATCGTTCTTACAAAGACTGTACTCACCAAGTTCCCAAAACCGTACTCTGTGTTCTTGGTATTGAGAAACAGCTATAGAATCATAGAATTGAAATGGGTTACCTAGCAACAGATAAATAGGGTCATGTTGCCATGGTGTCAAATTTTATGTGCAGAAACAGACATGTCAGCTGAGAGGTTATTCAACTGAAAATGCCAGTGGAATTTACCAAGAAAGTAAAGGAATGAACTGTATCAGAAATAAGTTTATTATCTACCACATCTAGAACCTGTGGTTCACCACGGGTTAACGTACTAGATATTATATATATATATATATCTATATTTACCTTTAACATTTATAGGTTTACTGAAGATCTATTACTGTCTAAAAAAAATTGAGATTCATAAATATAATTTGCAACAGAATACAATACAGTGCAAAAAAAAATATTAGACCACCGCTGTTTTCTCCTATTTCTTGTTCATTTTAATGCCTGATACACTAAAGGTACATTTGTTTGGACAAATATCATGATATCAACAAAAATAGCTCATAATAGTGTAATTTCAGAGCTGATATCTATCCATTTTCTCTGTTTTCTTAATAATAACCAAAATCACTTCAGTTCTTACATCAATATTTATGGCATTGTACTGATAAAAACAGTGCTTTTAGACATTCCAGGTTTTCTTTTCTGTCTGTTATAGTCACATGATACACACAAGAGTTAGTACTTGATTGCATAACTATTGTTTTTGGTGACTTTTGACCAAAAATAATAATTTTTTTAATTTTTTCTGCGACTGTATATTGTCATAATACAGATGCTGTGCAGTGAAATGGGTCAAATACAAAACCATTTCACAGCATCTGTGTACCTGAGTAGCACTGAAATCACAGAAATCTGGGCTCAACAACAGCATGTGAACATTCTAATAAAAATGCTCAAGTTGTGTCACATGAGGCATGACCTATTTTTTATGTAGTAAATTATCTGGAGTGCCATCTTCTTAGCGAAGAGCTGTGATTTCTAAACCCCACAAAGACACAACAAAGTTTAAAGACACACTCTTGACCTCAAAGTCATAATGCAACACCTGTGCAGAACTTGCTGAGTCTTGTTAATGGCACTCATTAAATCATTTAATAACTGTAAAGTCTTCTTCATGTCCTTACATCAAGTATGGTATCAGTAGGTGAAGGGGTCAATTAATGCAATATTTAATTGAGCTGAGCGTAGCTGGAGCAAAAGTGCATGACAGGGGATTTCAGGGAAGGACGACTTCCAGTGAAGACCACCCATGTGCAGCATTTCCATATTCCTCTTCTGTGGCTTCCCCCTGCTGTGTGTTTTACAGGGAGATGAAAAGCAAAGGTGTTCAAGCCTCCGGATGTGTATGTGTGTGTGTCTGTGTGTGTGTGCGTGCGTGCGTCTGTGTGTATTTGTGTGTTTGAGCAGTGGTACCATGGGAGGTCTGTATCTTTTCAAAGCCTCCACAGAGGCAGAGGCAACGTCATTAATAGATATAAGCTGACGCACACACACACACACACACACACACACACACACACACACACACACACACACACACACACACACACACTCTGTGGCTGGAGCTCCTTGGTGGCCTTGCTGGCCTCCATGCACGCTCTCCTTCAGGTCGTACATCCTGAGTAAGTGGGTCAGCTTGTCTTTGCCGGCAGCAATTGTATGAACAAGAACTTTTCTCTTTATTTTTCTTTTGTTTCTTTCTTCTGCAATCTCATTCTTCATCTCCTCATACTGATATCGATCACTAGGGTCACATCATTCCCTGATTTACAGAAGCCTAGTTCTCTTGAAGAACATTTGTACACGATACATATCAGCTTTCTCCAAGACATAAGAATATCATCTAAAAAGAGTAACATAAGTCTCTGATCGGAAACGATCTAGTTAAAATAATTTGTGCATAAAATTCAGAATATGTATTACCTTTAATATAATGCCTTTCAATGTTTTACATTAGTGGAAGTTTGGCTGTTGCATGCAAAGATTAACCAATAGTAATGCATACACTTTTGTCCACAGAGATAAACACATTAAAGTGAAGTTTATTAAGGTCTTTACAGGGTTCTCTCCAGAAATTTATAGTATCCTGGCCCCCACACATGTGTGGGGGCCAGGATACACAAGGTCATTTTCTGGCCACTCCTACTCAGCTACACGGGCTGTTGTCAACGCCAAGGATGCATCAAAAAAATGCAGTGATCGTTCTCTGATCATCAGGCTTCATATAACACTTGTATTTCGTCATGGTTCGTGTCGTCTGGATGTAAACAGGAAGTGAGTTTATGTGATGTCAGATCCTGACCAATAAGAGTGCTTGATTGAACGCATTACATCATATCCAACCAACGGGAAGAAAGTCTCACGCTAAAACCTCGCGATAGAAGCAACTCCACAAGATTTCAAAGGAAAAACATCACGGCACTGGAAAATAGAGCGTGTGTCTACAAACCTGATGGATTCCAGTAGATTTTAGCAAAATTTTGGGGGGAAAATAGAAAAAAAAGACCCTAAATTTGAAAATGTGTAGCGGCGCTGAGCTAGCAGTATACTGGTGCAGCGCTGTTGTTCCATCGTCTGGGGAGAACCCTGTCTTTTAGATATTAAAGGTGTTATATGTAATGAAACGTCAGCATATTGTTGCCCGAAATGTAAATTATTGGCATGTAATATATATGGTTTTTTTAAAGAGCTTACAGTGTCTATAAACACTAGAAAATAAGACTACAATTTAATGTTGATTAATTAAAAATGTCTAATGTAAAATAAGTGACTGCATAAATATTGACCTCTGTTTAGTCAGTACTTAGTAGATGAACAACCCTGAGTGTGGGTGAATAAGTCTCAGTCAGACTTACACATGTGGATGCTACTGTTTTACTCCACTCTCCTTTGTCAAAATGCTTTAGGTTGCAAAAGGAAATTCAATTCATTAGTTTTTTGGATAAAAAAAACCAAATTATATCGACCTTGATTTCATTTATGAAGGCAATAAAAGGGAAAATATGCAAAGGGAGTAGTGTTGGGGAAGTTATTTTTAAAAAGTAACTTCGGCTCTTTAAAAAGTAATCCATTACTTTACTTAGTTACCCTCTATGGAAAGTACGTTTTTTGTTAATTGCTACGTTTACATTACTTTTATGTTGCTCAACTTTGCTGCCCACGCGGGCGCATGGGCAGCATTCTGGGGATGGGGTGGCTGTGTGTATGTGTGTGTGTGTATGAATGTGGTTGTGTGGATGTGTTTGTGTACCTGGGGTACAGAAGAGGGCATGGGAGGTGGGGATGGGGCCTCAGGATCATGGGGGTGCTTGGCTGGTGCGTCTGGGGGGACACTCGCCCGTGGCGGGTGGCAGTCTGGGGTGGCCCGGTCTCCTGGGATGCTTGGCGGGGTTCCTGCCCGGGGGGGGGGGTCCCCGGGCCCATGGGGCTTCGGGGCCTGCACCCTGTGCGCCTCTGGGCAGCCAGCCCCTGGCTGGGGTGCGGCGGTTGACGTCCCTGGCGCCCTGGGGCCTACGCATGGCTCCTGCGGGGCCTCTGCCTGGGTCCTCTCTCTCCTACCTTCAGGGCAGGTGCAGTGTCGCCCTTCGAGGTGGCTCGGACTCCCCTCCTCTGTGGGGTCTGCTAGTTGCCTGGACCTTGGGGCCCTCTCTGCTGGCCCCTGGATC
>JAQQZY010000027.1:19093272-19110544 GCA_030068375.1 Ostorhinchus rueppellii | reverse complement strand
ACACACACACACACACACACACACACACACACACACACACACACACACACACACACACACAAACACACACACACACAAAAGTTGAGTGACTCAACTTTTTTTTTTTTTCTTTTTTTTGGTGTGACTTATTGAAGAATTTTTTTTAAAGTTGATTTGTTGTTTTACTTCTTACAGTGTACAACATTATCCTCTGTATACGGCTTTTTTCTCAGTGAAAATCATGTATTTTCCTTAACTCAATTTACTGATAGCATAGCTGTGCAGTACAGGAGCCCAGATTAAAGTTGAGGAATATTATATCAGAAATCAGAAATAGAGAAAACTGAAGAAAAAGTGACTTTTCCAGTAAATATATCATTAACTTAACACAAAAACAAACATCTACCTCCACTGTCATTCATCCAACTCCATGAGTTTTACTGGTGAGTTAATGTTGTAGAAGATGTTGGTGTTTCCACAGTAACCACAGAGCCTCTGAACCTCCAAACAGGTCATATCTGATGACCATGAAAAGACGACAAAGTGCATTTTATACCAATTATTTGCATGGATTGATAGGATTAGTGGATCACCAGTTATGAAACATTTGACATAAGTAGATGCTTTTGGTCTCCTGTAGTTATTTGGTCTTCTGGGTTAAATACACCCCTTTCAGTGTAGGACCAACTGTCCATACTTTCCCTCCTCTTCAGCTGCACACATCTGATATTTATAAAAGCATACTTAACCTTTATAGCTATGGTCTGGAAAACAGCTTGTCTCTATTTTTTTTTTTTTTCTCTTTATAGCCAAGGAGCCACTGTCTGGATAAAAGGAGCCTTAATCAAATGAGTTGGTCTGTTTGGAGGGAAACCTGGACAGTGTATGCAGTAGATAGTTACACATGCCTTCATTTAACGGAGGGAGGGGTCATTAACATAAGGTAATAAGCTATCAAACTTACTGAGAAGCCTGTGCTGGTTGTGCTGTTACACTCATGTACAGACTCTAAAGCCTTCTGCTCTCTCCATTTTATATTTTCTGCTACGTACACTCAGGAAAAAATTATTAGACCATCCAAAGTCATCAAAAACAATGGGTATACAATCAAGTACTAACTCCTGTGTGTATCATGTGACCAAAACAGATAGAAAAGAAAACCTGGAATGCCTAAAAGCACTGTTTTTGTCAGTACAATGCCATAGATATTGATGTAAGAACTGAAGTGATTTTGGTTATTATCAAGAAAACATGGAAAATGGATAGATATCAGCTCTGAAATTAAACTATTATGAGCTATTTTTGTTGTTTTCATTATATTTGTCCAAACAAATATACTTTTAGTTGTACCAGGCATTAAAATAAACATGAAAATGAAGAAAACAAGGGTGGTCTAATGACTTTTTCTGCAACTGTATAAGGGCATAATGGGCTCCTTTAGAACAGGTTATGTTCTAAAAACAGGACACAGCTGAATATATAAATGGCAGGTACTGAGCCTGATGGTACATTAATAAGGACTAGATCCAGTTTCACGCGTGAGGACTGGGTGTTCCCGGTGAAAATAGAAAGACAGACCTAAATACACATATGAAAACGCACATACATGCTTCTATAATCTTTGGCATGTTGGAAAACCACATTAGAGTAGCTGCAGGGTGCCTGATTTGTGGATTTACTTTGTGGCTAAGATACAGTAATGATCTCAGACCACTGAAATATTACCGCAGTAATATTAATAATACTTTTCCACATTAAGCAACTTAGCCGCAGCATTGTGAGACACTGGCATTTGGTGTTACACATCCTCATAAACACATGAAATGGATGAAGAACCTGAAGGCAAACCACAGCATAACACTAAAACAGAGTCAGGCTACGGAGCTTAGTGATGATCCTTATTAAGCTTGATCTAAGACTTCCTCGACCACAGACGCTCAGATTGACACTAAGCATTAAATGAACTGTTGCACAAATGTGTCTTACAGCCATTTTCCACTGGGATCCACACGACGTCCACTGCTGCTCTCCAGTGGCCTTTAAAGGGAACTGATAACAGTCTGATTTATCGAAAAGAAAGTTCTGAAGTGAAAGGTACGACACACGCTTCATCATCATCACAGGGAAAGAAAAACGAAGAGTAAAAGTCAAGTCTCAGCGCTATGATAAAAACACAAAACAAAACAAAACAAAATGACAGCATTAAGAACAGAGGGAAAAGAAGCGAGGAGACTAAAGAGGGTGAGAGTTTAAAAAAACAACAACAAAAGAATAGAGATGTAGAGAGACAGCCTGGCTTTGTACTCTAATACAAAAGACTAGACAAAGAGCCACGGACACCTGATCACCAAGGCCTTGGACCAGAGAGAGCCCGCAGGAGGAGAGAGAAAGAAATATAGAGAGAAGGACGAGGGCATGAGGTGCATTTGAGTCTATACATATGTGTGTGTGTGTGTGTGTGAGTGTGTGTGTGAGTGTGTGTGTGTTTTTATCTGGGGAAGGGGTGAAAGCCAGGAAACAGGTCTCTATTGTGCAGGAGGGAGTAATGAGGGAGGTAATGATGGTTTGGGTTTCCAGAGCTGCCCATTACAAGTGCACCATGGCAGGGCCCGAGAGAGTCAGGGGACTGAGAGAACAGAAGAGGGGAGGTGGGTATCAATGAAGATAGGGGAGCTTGATCTAGATAGTAATGAACAGCCCTTAGAGTCAAACTACCACACAGGGAGTAGAAGTGACACTGTGGCCTTTGAAAAGACAAAACATAAAAGGTAGCCTACTTATAGTTTAATACGTAAAGACAGATTATACATTCCATAGCATATACGTCTAAGGGGTTTCAACACAGATTCCCTGTACATGACTTTTGACATAAAGAGCCAAACAACAGGTTTAATTGAGTTGTTTGTCATTTTGTAGTATTATTATGAACCACATGATGGCAGCAAACGTCACTGATGCTTCAAGGTTTCCTGCTCTGACAGTAGATCATAAAGTCATGTAATTAGTTATTAATTGCTGACAGGATAAAACCACAGTGTACAAATATATTCATACTAGACTAACACGTGCATCTGCTTCTTTAGCCTTCAACCTTAACATGTACAACCGCAACCTTTGCTTGAACCTAAACAGCTATCTCTAACAATAACCAACAATCAATCTCACCATAAAAGTCAACACTTACCCATTACTATCCATAATAACGCATCTCTAACCCTAATCTGAACTTGCATTTACAGATTTTTGGCCAGAAGAACTATTTTGTATACATAACACTCGCATATTATCTCCAAGTTAGGATAATGATCACTGGTAGCGCACAGTGAGTTTATTTATACTTTGACTCTGAAAAGACAAACCTGTTAAAGCTGAAAAAACATCCAAACCAACAGCTGAAACATGTGTGTAATAAAACTGTCAATCTAAAGGAAAGGACTAAAATAATCAACAACAATTTATCAATTAAAGCCGTCACTAATGAAGAAAAACAGGCTGAGAAATAATGAAAAAGTTGACATTCAAAAAATAGATAAACCCACATAAGAAACGATTAGATTTTTATTGTGGGACTGAGCTCCAGCTTCAGCGTCTAAAGCCGCTCACTATGCAGTGTATTTCACCTAATCGGACCGGATGAAACGCTTTGGAGGAAAATATAACGCATTAATAGCCAGGTGAGGAGGGATTTACAATATGATGCATGTGTACTTTGTGCATGTAGACACAGTAAATTAAAGCGCTGTCATCTTTATGAAACAAGTACATAGGCAGGCTGTCCACTTGGCTGGGAAATGAAATATTCATCAGTAAGACTGGCTGAGGTTAATCTGACCTCATGAAAACAGTCGAGCCACGTGAATTCTGTAGTAACTCTTTGATGGTCTTAAAGTCTCCCTCCTTTCTGTTCTCCAAAGGTGTACGTCTTAGAGAGCTTTACCGTCCGAGCTTTACAAGTGTTTGTTCAGAGACACAAATACCTCTTGATTCATCTGTGTGTGTGTGTGTGTGTGTGTGTGTATCCATCAGAGCTGTAAAGCCTTGGATGTCACCTTGTCATCCCGGCTCTTCCCCCGGCTTAGCTGTCTGACTGTGTAAACTCAGGACTGACACTGAGTCTGGGGCAGGACAAGCCAGCAAGTGGAATGTAAGCATTTGGGAAATGTGAGAACTTGTCTGCGACTTGTACTCTGTGTGCAGTCCAACCCGCGATTATGGTCTGTGCTTTTGGTTGAGTATGTGTGTGTGTGTGTGTGTGTGTGTGTGTAGTCTGAAACCTCAAAGTTTATATAAGTTGTTTCTCCACAGACTTTCATTTCTCTGAGTGACCACATACACAGACTATCAGAATAGATAATGTACAAATCTACATCGTCTTCTATCTTTTCTTTCAATGCTCGACTTTGTCCTTTAAAAGATGAAAGAGGAAGGAAACACTATATGAATGTGACCTGGGTTAGAAAGTAAAAACGGTAACACCTTTAGGTGGCCTGGCGTTCTGCCATGGCACTTTCAATCACCTTCAAAGAACACTGTGTGAGTAGGTGCAATTCATTATACCGTAGGGATAAAATCTGTTCACATCATCATGTGAGAGGATTTGCCGGAGATATGGTGACAAAAATCCTGTCCCCACAAGGTTACTTTTTTTGGGTTAAGACTTCAGTGTGAGCCTCAGTTGGAATTTTAGACCTTAATGTTGACGATGTTTTTGGAAAGTGAGAACATGTTGGTCTTTCCTGAAGGTACTTTTGTCCTGTGTTTTGAGTTTAACTTTGGTGCCGTTTATCCCACAAATCCATATCATCCAGCAACATTCCCTGAGGGGGAGCTATCATATCAGTCATGTTCACCCAGGTAGCCTGTGAACGGCTCGACAAAATAGCTTGATACAAGTATATTAGATTATTGTGCTTTGAGCAACCAAAGGAGTAAATGTCATTTATGTTTGTTTGTTTTTAAACAGGTGTTTTGTTGTGCCGTATCTTCTTATTATAACCAGGTGAGCTAGGTTTGGTTTTAACAAAAACGTTACTTTTGGGTGAAAAAAACAGCTATGATCTCAGCTATGCAGGACTGCCTTTGTCACTTAAGGTCCTCACATGGATCTGTACTGTGTAAAAATCTTAGGTCAAGATTAGTTCTGTTGGTTTAGTAAAGTTATAATGATCACATGTATACATTTCTCAGTCTCCATATCAAAATGCAATCGGGATAAATCTGGTAAAAACAAGAGTTTCGGGAAAAAAAAACAGCCTCTATAACCAAAAATGTAGTATTTTGTGCAACCTCCCTTTGCATTTAACATGTCTTTAACCCTTTTATTCAGATAATATGCGATTTATTGCATACATTTTTGGATGTTTTAATTTTCAGAGTTCACCCTAAAGAATGACTTTAACCTTTAGAACCTATTTAGTTCAGTTTTATGTGCATCTTTTAAGGCTGTGCACGTATTTCCTGTTTTCTTGGCGTGTCAGAACAAAAGAGAAATAAATATGTAAGCTCATTTTAACCGTTCAAAAACAACTTCAAAGACAAAGACACTGTACGAGCCAAAAATCAATAAACCAACAAAGATCATTCATTTGAATAAACAGCCATACATATGTGCATTTTCATGTTTTAAGAAAAACGCATTAATATACCTCACCAACCTCATATGAAACCAGTTTTCATCCATGGTAGTGTAAAAATTGCTTCAGAACATGCAGGCGTATTTCAATTTCCACATAATACGACTCCTGCAGCATAAAACGACAATATTCCTCAACATAAAATACAAACAAAATACGATCTGTCTGTATCTCCCAATCTTTCCACAGCTATAATTATGAATATAACATGCCACTGTAATTGACCACAAAACAATAACTAAATTACAACGTAGACGAGCAGAACCATAAGTTCAGCAGAAATTCTTTGAGAATGCCCAGATCACCAATCTGAAAACAATTACTGCATAGAGACAAGTATAGAAACAACTTCCATTACAATATACGGTTATTTAACTGTTTGGCCACTGTCCATACCACCCATATTCCACTGATGACTCAAAGCAAAGCTGGAGTGTTTGGTTTGAACTATGAGTTTTGCGGCCCACAGGCTTGAAAAGTTCACAACAATGATTAAAATTTGACATAAAAGAACTGGTGCATTAGCAATTTTCAGTCCAAAGCTTTTTTTTTTTTTTTTTAATATGAGGGGAGTTTCCCTAGTTGCATATTGCGTTTCTTTATTTTTCTCTTTCAATGCATTCCTAGAATTATTATAAACTGTGAAATCCTCTATTAGCCAATATGCTCCAGATGTGTGTCTGCAGCTTAGGGTTTGCCGTTGTGTTAGCTAAAGAGAAGACAGCAGACATGTCATGCCTCGTTGTCAGCCTATTAGCCCTCAAATACACTCCTGACACTCAAAGCACGCACCAGCAGCCCCACAGCACAGCTTCCAATTGTAAATTTCCTTCTGTCTCTCTTATTCTTCTCTTCACACACACCCACTATTTGGCCCAGATCCCTGCCGTGCTACTCCTTCATTAAGGGTCCTTGTGGCAGTGGAGCTGCCCTATCGAAGGCCTGTGTCCTGTTTGATCCCATCCTAGATTTCAAAGGGGGACACCTGATCCTCGCTCTGGGTGAGGTGGGTGAGTTAGGGGGTGGGGGTGGGGCTAGTGGTATGGGGGAGATGTGAGCGTGGGGAAGAACAGTGAGCAGGGAGTACAATGTTTTTAATAGATGGGTATAGGCAGGATCTTGGTCCCTTCCCTCTGCCTGTCTCTCTCTCTCTCTCTCTCTCTCTCTCTCTCTCTCTCTCTCTCTTTCTCCCATGGATCCGGTTTCAGCAGACAGGTAAAGATGGACAGGCAAGCAGGTGGACTGGGGTGGAGTTGGGGGTCCTCTCATATGTCAAATCCGCTATATCAGGGGCCTCATTTGTTAACTGTGCTCATGCCAAGTGCAAACATAATCTTCTACTCATGATGTCAAATGCATCTGTTTTCTGTGATGAAAAACATGCGAACTTTTGAAAAATAAATCCAGACAAAGTGCTTTAGTTAGCAATAATTATGTGCATTTGATTATAAAGTCATTCATCTTTATCTTTCTTACTTTTGTTCATTCCATTTTTGTGCAACCAGTGAACAGAAAGTAGGCTACAGGTCCCTTGAGTAGGATGCTATCGACAGTACAACATTGTTTATAGTGTGTCTTTAAGTAAATGACTCCATTCATGCAATGATGAAAGCGGGTGGATGTTATATACACATAGGTATATAAGAAGATCACAATATGGCCTTTCAGTATCATTATCATGGCATATGCATGCACATTAGTCCCGCTGCTGGATCAGGTACATTAACTCTACGCTACTACTTTAGGATACTTGCATAGTTGATATTTTCCACATAATCTAAAGGAGAAGTCAGATAGGACGCACTCATGAGAGCATTCTGAGGATAAGTGAGTTATCTTTTTTTATGCAGCTGTTTTTCCTTATAAAATCCACCCAATCATTTCAGAACCATTAACTGTTTCCAAATACAGCCTTTTAAATCATCTGGTGAAAATTCAGTTTTTTCATAACACAAGACATAGCAGAAAAAAAAAAAAAAAAAAATCGCTGTTTTTTTTTTTTTTTATGTTTTGCCGCCCTAATGTATAAAATGAGTTGTTTGTAGCTCCCAACAGGTGGTTTTGTACATGTTTAATTTGGAGTTCATCACGTAAATATGTGGATGGGGGTGAGTTGGTTTGGATAAATGAATCAACATATGAGAGACAGGTTCATTTTAATTTGTAATCAAGTTTTAGTGTCCAGCTGCTCCTGCTCTGATACAGCGCACACTTGTACTTCCTGAGTCCGAGCCAATCAGGAATAATAACCACATAACCAATCAGAATACTGAAAAGTTGGACTGAGGTAAAAGCATGTGAAACACAGAAACTCAATGAAAGTTTTTTTATACTAAGTATTACATAAACATTTAAAGTAAAAATATATAAACAATCAACATGTATAAATATCTCCAAGAAAATGTGCACAAATATCGATGAAAACGGCTGTAATTAGCGTATATGTGCAACAGTAACTTCTATATGTGCTTGTATTTGTAGACTTATAGATGGATATATGTCTTCAATTACATATAGTGGTGAAATGTATGGGGCTCCTTAAGGAATGTGGAGTTATGTCACAGAGGAACCATTTTACACGCCCTCTTATCAGGATTGAATAATACTAGGATTCATTAACCCAGTTTTTCACAGCTGTATTTTATGTTTTGACATTATTCTGTCTGTGCTTGTTGACGTCGGTTGCTTTGTTTGTTGTAAAAAATGTAAAATCTGTTAAAAATAAAGTACAAAAAAAATATACAAAAAACTATATGAATACAAATGTGTACAAAGTTCAGAATGTAGGTGTTTTACAAATTAACCACAGTTCACAAATATTACATGAATACATGAAGTATTTAACCTGACCTTTGAACCGTACAGTAGCATTATTACTCTCTGTTTTGCCTTGTTTCCTTTATCTGTCTTTTATCCTTTAGCTTTGCAAGTTTCCATCTCAGTAAAGTTTTGTAAAGTGTTTGCAAAGAAAGTCTTCCGTCAGAGTAAAGTCAGGATGGACGTGTTATGAACGCAGAACCTTGGAACCTTATATACTCTGTAGTAATGGTAGGAATTTTTATGGTTTAAACATCGGCCCGATTGCCTTTGGAACAAGTGGAATTTCTAGCATCGGAAGAAGTTGTTTTGCACTCGGGCTTTATGAAGGACTACCTTGGCCCTGATCGGAGGGGCAAAGCAGTAATCTAACACGCTGGCTTCATCAGTCAGACATGTAAACAGACGATTAACACTTGTTTGTTCAGATGCAAACATAAGCAGTGCATACTCTCACAGCATGTACATCTTATTATTATTATTATATACTGTACCTACTCAGATGAAGAACCGGTTATTTCATTATTTTACATATTTTTGGCACTGACAAAGATGTTAACATAAAAAAAAGTCTTGAGTTTTGATAGCGATAGGTAAAATATCGAGAGTGTTTTCGTGAGATACTAACAAAGTGTTTATTTCACACACTCCGCTTAATCCATCACCATCTCCACCCTAGTCCTAAATCATAAACACAGAAAAGTTGACATTTCTTGCCTTATAAAGCAATGGTGAAAGCTGGTCACTTAGTGCAATGTTCAAGGCCAGTCCACTCTTGGATGGCTTACTGTTCTAATAAACTATGACCTAAACGGTCTTTTAAGGACTGAAAGATTATCCTAAAAGGATCACAAAGGAGTCATAAATCTCTAAAAGTCTTTGATTTATGCTTTCATTTCCAGTAATCTGTGGTAAACATAAAAGAAAAAGACCTCTAATGCTTCTACATGCCTTTAAAGGCTCTAATGAAGATTGAGACATCAGAGCGCAGAATGTGTATCATATGTGTCTATATCTACAGCTGTAAAAGGGGATTGTCTGAGCGTTGAGTTTGAATTTTGGTCCAACTGTGTAAATTGATCTTGGGAATGAGTGGAAGTATGATTTCTCTCCACTCTTAAATCACTCATTCATCCATTAAAGTCTGGACTGCAACCAAATGGAAACCTGTGATGCAACATCCTGTGTGCATGGGTGCGTTAGAGTTAAATCATGTCGGGTCAGACCTGGAGGTGTCTCTGGGGCCCATTGCACCGCTGTGTCACAGAGTCAGAGACGCCAAATATGCACCTGTGTCTGGAGTTTCGCCTGTAATCTGCACAGAGCCGTGGCGTCAGCAAAGCTTTATTCCTAAGCACGAGCGATAAAGTCTTGAGTGATGTTCAGCATGCACAAAACACATTCATAGTCTCGACCATATCTGTTAACAGTACTGATGTGCACAGCAGAGGGTAGTTTTATAAAGTATCGATGCATAAAAACTGCTTAAATGCCACATGTTAAAACAGTCAGGAAAGCAGTTTATATGCACTGCAAGTAAGGATGCATGGTGGTCTGTTTCCTTTTCTTTTACAAGGTGAATTAATGACCCACACAGAAGTCATTATATGAATTCTTACGACATGGATTTAGTCAGCGGCGGTGGCGGCAGCAGCAGCAGCAGCAGCAGCTCGATCCTTTAATTTGTACAGTGTGCAATGTGCATACTCATGAATGCAGACAACCACACAGCACATATTTCTTGCATGTCTTCCTGAAAGGTCAAGTCATTATCTGTGATTAAGCGTTGAGAAAGTTCACACAGTAGCACCACCTCAATTAACCTGCAACCAATTAAAATATTATTGCATCACCATCTTAGCCATTTACACTGTCTCCACGTGTTCTGGTTTCAGCGCTAGGTCTGCACACAGCATTTCCATATGTAGAACCCACAAAGCTGTGGAGTTTTACGCAGTTCTGCTTGTTTAGCTAACTAGAGCTTCTCATTATTACTAGCCTAGCATAGCCTGATAATGACATTACTGTGGCTACGTAAGAAAATGCCTTAGTTTTACGAGATCCCCTCTGTGTCATTAGCATTACGGTATATTTTATCACCTCTACCCATGCCTAAAAACCTTATAATAAGAGTGTGATGGCCTTTGCATTTACTGCAGCAGTGTTAAAACCATTTAGACTGACTAAGGGATAATAAAAGTATCAGCAAAAAAGAACAAACAGATCTGTCTCTCTTTGGGGTTTTATGGTGCTGCATAATCATGCCTTATAAACAGTTTACTTTACCAATTAAATGTAACGAGCCACACTGAACAAATAGAAAGGTGTGGCTGCTTTTCCAAAACCAATTTGTCATTATGGACCACGTTTAGATTCGCTGGAGCTTGTGAGCTGTCATCATCTCCATGCATATCCAGCCACATTCCTCCAGATGGGATGGGGTGTGTTTCAGTCTGCAATCCAAGTTCTTGAGTAAGATCAGGCCGTCACCTGGCATATCAAATGCTATGATATACCTTCTGTTATCGTACATGCGTGTATCAAACATGGAATCTGCATAAACAATATGGTCGCTGGCAGAAAAATCAGCATCGACAAAAATCCATGTGATTTAGATTAGTAAGGAAAAGAGTCACTCCCCCCTGAGCTCGGACCTGTGTTATGGTTTCCAAATTGAAACTCAAGCCCACAGAATGTCATAGAGCAGTACAATGCAGCATGCTGGTCGTGCTGTGCTCAGCATATGTGGGCAGGATTGGTTTACCATGGGCCGATGTTTTATTTAGCATGTGTCAAAGTGGTTGTGTGTTAGTGCGTGCACCCATGTCTGTCATGAAAGCATGTATCCGTGGGATTAAAGGAACATCAGGGAACACTGATCAACAGTCTATTGCAAATGTGATTGACAACCTTTGACGGTCTGCTCTGGCAAAAACTTGGAAAGGCTTCGTGTTTTGTATATGTGTGTGTCAGTTTGTGCAAATGCATGTCCGTGTATATGTGGATGATATTTTATTAAGCAGATGTCACTGCCCCTGGTCACACTCATCTGAACATGAAGACACACAGATGCAACCTAAAACCCAGGGCTTGGATGGCTCTCTTGTAATAACCCTGACATCATTAAAAATAAAGGGGGGAACATGACAATTACCACCTATTAAAGTCTGTCTTGCTCAGTCACACACAGTCTTCATTGAATATTTAGTCATGCCACATGGTTAAGGGGTTCATCTGTTCAGAATAATTTACTTGCCACCGCTGCTCCCGGTTTTTGAGGCAAAAAATATGGAGGTTTGGAGGATTATATGAAAGCTTTGGAGACCGATTCTACCTTTTTGCCAAGTCATAAATAAGATTAATTCAAGATGCAACATGGCCGTAAATGTGTTTTATAGCACATTTTTCACTGTCATGCTGAAAAGTGTGTTCGGTTCATCCTCCTGTGACTGGCTTGAGAGAAGGGAGGAAGTCATTTGGTCTGAAAGCTGCTGTCTCGGGCCAAAACACTACTCAGAGATGAATCTCTGGGTTACATTAACTCCGATCTTTGTTTATCTCACAGTCCACTTCAAAAATGTCACTGATGGATTCCTTTGCATATATCTCTGTGGGTGTGGGTCTCTGTGACGCTGTGATTTTGTTGTCACTGCCTTTTATCCCCTTTATATCATGATAACATTTGAGTTTTGATTGTATTCTTTCGTGATCTGTCCAAACACAAACTAATGATTTTTTTTGGCCAGACTATATAATTGACAATAAAAAGCCATTAATGCAGGTCTTTGACTATTTCTAAGTAAACCTTTCCTGCTTTTTATGTCTAAACATTTTACATGAGTCCAACTTTATTTATGCACACCTGACACAATGTAAACTGAAGCCAAGTGGTCTGTCTAGTAACGAATTTCCTCTGAAAAGGTTAGTAAAGTTAGTTTGTAATCAAATCCTGGTTTCCTCTGCTTGATGATGTTTTAACAGAATCACATATGTTGAATTACTTCTCACGATGCCACTGTGGCATAAATATTACCATTAGTACAGTGAAATTGTAACCAAAGGCTTCAGTTTCACCTCCGTTGTTGACAAAATATAAATCACAGTGCAGGAAATGTGTGCGACCCACTAACCCATCTATTGTAATGCACGGATACACCTTTGCCTCTTTGCAAACCTTCCATTTTGCTCAAGATGGGAATAATGTGACCACATCTGTGTCTACACATACATTAATAATGAGTGACTGGTAGTATAACAATCTTGATTACTGTGTTGCTCCCCACTTAGGGTGTATGACAGCACTTATTAGGTTTTGTTTAATTGATCATCTCTGAGAACACTGTGGCAGTGATTTTCCATGGTTGCCTACCCAACAGCAGTCGAACCTCCATACTTGTGTGAGTGTGAGACAGAGCTATAAACACATGTTAATGGCCACGGACACCTGTGAATACTTCAGTGTAGGGCCCCTTTTTCTTTCTCTCTCTCACACACACATACTCATACATTCACATATCTCGCCTCTAAACTCCCCAAGTCACATCTGTGTCTGTCAGAGTGGGTGTACATAGTGAAAGCCGGTGGTTTTCCATGTGATTATTCTTTGTGAATTATTCTTTGTGAGTCATCTCCGTGTGTGTGCGGGCTCCTACTTACACACAATCCCTCCTGCAGGCTGTCGATGGAGACCACCTGGTCATAATCAGTTAGGGCCAGGGGTTAAAATCATTGTGTCTTTAGTGTGGTGGAGAAGGCTCATGGAAGAATTGGCAAAGCAGAAAGAGGGATTGAGTTTGACTCCACAAACCTGAACCTGAACACCTTCAATATGCAATTATCTGTCTGTCAAATCTACCTCGGGCAGTCAGCCATGAAGGATGTGGTTGCTGTGTCATGCTATCTTAAAGTGGGAGAATTTCTATAAAACCACCATTTTCAAAGGTGCAGCTCTGTGAGGAAATTGTCAAAAGTGTGATCAGATTGGACTAATAAAAAACAAAAAAAATCTATGCTTTCTGTTAGAAATTAGGATCAAGCAGAGGTTAGCATGGCACCACGCTGTCTCCGATACTTAATTTTACAACCTATGACATGTTACATCAGACCTTTAACTCAGGAAGTAACGCTAATGTCACAGCCAATGGTATCTGCCGCCATGATACACTGCTGATCCCAGGTAATCACACACAGCTGTCCGCAAACAGACACACACAGAAAGACAGAGGAGCGTTTGGGATTCTTTAGGGATTTTTTTTTGTCACACTGTTTTAAAAGCGAGCCAACAGATTGACACTGACAAGAGTGGACGGTGGAACAAAAGATGGCAACCGTGGGCCTGATCTAAACAAAGCTAACAATTTCCTGCCACCTCTGGCCTGTTTCTGAAGCTCAGCCCTCCCCTTTGGACTGCAGCATGTCAATCTCCAGATAAAAGCTGGAACTAGTCCAACGCAAAGAAAAACAAAGACGCTCTTGAGTAACATGTTTTCTTTTTGCTCTACTATTATACTGTAAGAGCGTGTAAGAAAGGACCAGCGCCAAGGGAGTCCAGAAGGTTCTCTGCAGAGCATGGAATGTATTTGACAGTACCTGTCTCCCACTATTCATCTCTGTCCACACACCAAAGCCGTGCTGATTACTTGCGCTGTCGAGATCTTGATTGTGTGTGAGTTTATGCTGGTATGTGTCCACCACTGTGCATATGTGTGTATCTGTAGACACTTAAGTGTAATTGTGCTGTTTAAACAGTTTGACATCGCAGAACCATCACTCTGTTTTGTTTGCCCACTTCTCTTCAGCACTAGGTAGAGTTACAGAAGTAGCTGGAAGTCGTTGGTTTAAAATAGGACGAAGTCCGTCCCTGTGTTTTATCCTGCACTTACAAATCCCTCCCCCAACTCCACCCCCCGCCAGACAGCTCAGAGACTCAGTACCATCTCTGATGTGGTGAAATCAATCAATGGGATTGTCAGCTGGTTTTAATGGCCGCCTTGTCTCTGTGCCATGTCATTCTTTGCTAAAGTGTTTTGTTCTTTTTGCCTGTCTTCTGTCTTCTCTCTCACTCTATTTCTGTTTTTATTTCCTCCTCTCTCCCTGAGCTCCTTTTTCCAGTTGAGATGCAAACCAGAGCTGGCCCCTGCCACCAACACACAGGAGGATGTTGTTGCTACAATAAACATCTTTTAGCAAACAAAGAAATAAAATGTGTGAAAGTCATGGCAGTTTGCTGTAGTATGTCCCACCATGTGGCTGAAAATCTGGAGACTCTCAACGTGGCAGCGGTGGAGTGTGACATCATCAAGGAGTCACAGGACATAATGCAAACAGGACATTTGTCTTTCAGACACTGTTGATATGAAATTAACCTCAGTGACCAGTTCTCTCTCTTTCTGCCCCTCAATAGCTTCTTTGAAATTCATGTATTTTTGTAATGATGTTTTAATTTAGCCCATCTATACATGTAATTGGTTACAAGTAGAAATTGACATTTCCTCACTTCTGTTTCCAACAATATTGTTAAACACACCAGATAGTTTTCTGAGAAGTTTTCATTTATATGAACCTGCAAAAGCAGACATTAGAGAGCGGTCATGAGGTTAGGGTTTGGATAAACACAGTTTGCACACATGACATTGATGCATTATTTTGTTGCATTCTGTGACGTTCAGAATCCTAAAATGCCATCCAAAATCTACACTTCGGCCAAAGTTTACAGAAATAATCATTTTAAGTCATCTAAGCCGGAATTTTCTTGTTCATGAAAGATAAAAACGCATGAGAAAATATTAATTTTTCCAAATATTTATAATCTCACCAAAATGCATCTATAACAGACTGCTAGCCTCTGTTAAGACTGAGAGCTGGTGCTGTCAGTTGGTTTTGTTTTACATCCTGTGTTAAATTTCTTTTTGTTTGAATTATGCATTTGTATTTATTTGTATAGAAGACTCTCTGTAATGGGAATATCACAGCTGAATCTTGATGTAGTGTCTGAGATCAACACTTTGGTGGTTTGAGACCACAGTTGTGTGCTGTGAAGCTCATCTCATTCTTTTTCTCCAGAGGAGGTTCTGGGTTTGACTCCTAAATTTGGCAAACAAAAATATCATTGAGTAAGACACAGTGATTCACAACCACCAGGGGAAGCTGGCCCTGCAATTTGATCATCTCAGCAGGAAAAATAAAAATAATAAATTGAATAATAAATTGATGTACGTTGGTATCGCCAATTTCTGGCATTGGTCATGCATTGATTGAAACCATCAGGCCCTGGTTGAGTAGGGGTCCGGAGTTTCATATCTAATATAAATGTAATCCTCTTATCCCTGCCTCTGATTTTGTGCTGATATTGAACATGTGGGTCATTTGAAAAAAGTAGGTCAAGAAAGATTTCAGTTTCGTCCACGTTGCCGTTGTACACCAGGCTACTGGTGCTGATGATGTCATATAAACACATGACTCACACTCCTTCATAACCACAGCTCATCTGTTCTTTCTACTTCCCTTTCTGTCACATGCAAACGCACACATGAATATGCACGTTCATCTCCAAGAAATGTCTTACAGTTATACAGTCATTCGAAAGACATTCAATGCTGCATTCTTGTCAAGATCATTCAGATACAAGTACAGGAAGTTATGGAAGAATTCAAAATGTTCTCTTCAGGCAAAAAGCCTTTGGACTTTTACATTATACAATACATTCTTACACAGATTGCTTATCGTATTTTGTTCTCTTCCAGAAACTGAAACGCATGATAACTGGAGAGTCAAGTTATGAACTCGTCTGCAAACATGTGAAGCATCGCAAAAATGTAGATTCACGCAAATTGTTGAGGTGGGACTGATGACAAAACCTGCCTGTTGTTATTCCTCTTTAACCCATAAAGACCCACACAGCCACCAGCAAATACAAACATCTGCTGATCTAAAATCTTCAATAACTTCTAATCCACTAATCCACTCAGTACATGTAAATAAATGATGTGAAATACAGTTTATCATCTTTTCATGGTCATCAGATATGACCCATTTGGATGTTCACAAGCTCCATAGTTACACGCCACCATCTACAACACTAATTCACCAGTAAAACCCATGGAGTTGGATCAATGACAGTGGATGGACACACTGGGTTTATGGTCAGTGAATAATATCTTCACTGAAAAAGTCATTCTTTCTTGAGTTTTCTCTGTTTCTAATATAATAAGCCTCAAGTGTAATCTAAACTTTTATGAACATTTGCATGATCAGTAAATTAAATATAAAAAAAATATCAGATTTTCACTGAAAAACCACAAAATGCAGAAGATAATAATATAATAAATGGTGCTCAGTTACATAAGAAAAGTTAAATATGGACAAAAATCTATTTTGGAACTGCCACATAAGTAGCACTAGGTTTTTATGGGTTAAACTTCTTTCCTGAAAACTATTCACAGAAGAGTAAGATACAGTGAACTTGGTGGATGTTATGTTTTGATATTTTTGGCTGGTAATATTTTGATGTGTGCTGTGTCGCAGGGTGATTAAATAGCAAAGATGTATAGTAATGAAGTGGATCTGTACTTTTTTGGAGTATTATTTTTTTCCTCCTACTTCCACTTTTACTGCACTACATATTTAGATGAATTTAATACTTTTACTCAAATACATTTTTCATGTGCTGAATCGTTTTTCAGTCCTATTATAACTAGAAAAGCACTCAGAGAGCGCAGACCTCCGCCAAGCTTATTGTGACTCCCATCCAATAGTCGTACTTTTTTAACGTTACATATGCCCTGTCGTTGAATCAAATGTATCATTTATAGACAATACCTGTAATCTGATTACAGTAGTAGTGG
>JAQQZY010000027.1:19061511-19077868 GCA_030068375.1 Ostorhinchus rueppellii | reverse complement strand
TAGCTGGGATAGGCTCCATGCGACCCCCGTGACCCTAGTGAGGATAAAGCGGGTATAGAAGATGAATGAATAAATGCTAAACAAAGAGAATAATAGTGATAAATCACTTAGAAAAGGTTAAATACACCTGCTCACAGAAACACTAACAGTTTAGCATCATAAACAGGATTCTTATGTACTACATGACATTTACTAAGGGCAAATTTTATTAAATTTTTTGCCTTGCCATATTTATATTAATCATGTATTATTGGACTCTTTTTTTTTATATAGATACATTAAAACAGACAAGAAATGAAGTGGAAGACAGAATGGGGAAATGGGATGCAACAAACCACCTCAGACTGCAACTGAACCCAGACATCACTGATAACACATGGCCTATATAGGATGTACTGTTCCAGGTGAGACACCAGAGCACCTCTGTCATGTCTGTATTTGACAAAAACCAAAAAGACAAATCAGTACTAAGGCCATCTGCTTTTAACTATCAAAAAAGGCCCCATGTTAAGGGTCTGAGGACTCAGCAGTGCTTTTCACTGTCAGTGTGTCATTCATTTCCTGTCATATGTGTAATAATGAAGTAATACATGGAAATGGTTCAAATATTTCGAGCAGTAGAAGCAATTATGAGGGCATGTATGTCACTACTCAATAACAAAATGTGACAATTTTAATGCATCCCTGCAAGAGGCAAGTCATAAAATTGGTTTATAAAAAAATATTTCTATTTAGCAGTGAAACGCAGCTCAATATGAATGGCTAAACTTCATTGTGTTAATACACTATATGTGATAGGAAAGAAACTGATTTATAGCAGTTTGATTACTGGTTTACTGAACAAAAATTATTTAATTATTTTAAATATGCATGTAATATAGTAATAGACAACGTTATTATCAAGTCTGAACACAGATCAGAGACCCAAATGCAGAGACCACAAGATGGATTGAGTTAAGGAAGAACAGTTTATTAAAGAACACACAAAAATACAAGGAATGAATCCTTTGTGGATTTCCAGGGGGAAATCCAAAACCATAGGTCGGGGCGGGCCAAGGGTCAATAACCAGAAAGAGTAGATAGCAACGGTACAAGGGGAAAAGCAGGCTCTAGTGAGGGACGGGCAAAAAGGTCAGATACACAGGCAAGCGGTGAAGGCAGAGTTATCAAAAAAGGAGCAGGCAATAATCAGTACCTTAATGAACAAGCAGTCCAGTATCCAGGTGAGCCGTCCAAGAGAGGCAACAGTACAGGAAGGGTGAGGCAGGTTCAAAGGTCCAAAAACACAAGCAACAGGTCCAACAGGGATCAGGCAAACAGGCTCAGAGGTCAAGGCAGAAAAAGGGTCGAGAAACGAGGCAGACAGAACCAGGAACAGATTGCTGGTAGGTTTTGACTCACAAGAAGTACAAAGACGAACTGGCACTGAATCACACAAAGACACGGGCTTACATACACAGAAGGGGAGGAGAGACAATTAGACACAGCTGGGTAATCAAGGACAGGTGGAGGTAATCAAGGGAGCGGGAAAAACATGAGAAACAGGAAGTAAAGACAGAGGACATGACACAGGAGGAAGAACTAACAAAATAAAACAGGAAGAGACAAGACAAAACATAAAACAGACTAACATCTGTTACCAGACGTGACAGTTATCCTGTTGAAATTAACATGTTCACATAGATTCAATATATCTCTTTTAATGCCAGAGGTTCTAAACTTTTTTTGGTGTCTATATGAGGATTTATAGCCTGATGTTGATACACACATTCTGTGAAAGTTGCTGTTGTCACCCTGCTCTTCACTTTTGACCCTTAGTTAAATCAATATATTTTTTCCTTTACGAGTCTAATAAGTTGTCACAGAGTCATGACAAAATGAATTACGGTATTTTTTGTATTTTGGTTCAGAATGTGGCTACAACAGTTGCAGTTTAATGATTTCAACAGTTCATTTTGGTTGTCATGTGAAAACAAAGAAGCAGCCTCCTATTGCTATATGGTCATATGTGGCTACACTTATGTATCAATAAATCTGGAAAACTAAAAAGGAAATCAATGTTGTTGGAATGTAGAAAGAATGCAGGGCGTAAAAGTCACTTTAAAAATATTCTCCATGTTTGTCACATCTAGTTTTTAATTTGTGGGATCGCAACAGTTGGCAACAGCACAAAGGAATAAATACCTGCCTCTTCTCGCTCTGTCATGAGTTACGAGGGTTTAATGACCACAAACATGAAGTGAATGTGAATGAGTAAAACTCAGAAACAAATTGAGATTAAATCATTATCTGTGTCAGAGGGAGTGTTCAGACGTGTGCTGAGGTACGACATGAGTCACAGAAGTTTCACTTTTGGGAAACAAAATTTGTGGCTTTTGAGAGTCATTTTCATGGAATTTATGCAAAAGGAAAAAACGGCATATGAATTAAAAAAAAAAAAAATCGAGGGAGCTTGTGGGAAGGACTGGTGGAAAACTAGATTGTGCGTAAGGTTTAGTATCTTCAGTGCCATCGCGCTATCCTCAGTATGACTCCATGATTATTGCTGGGAAGTTGACCCCAAAAGGGCACGAGCCAAGTGACTTCCTGCTCATAGTTGGTTCATTATTTTTTCCAGATATTCCTTGTGGGAAGTGTGTACTGCTCCAAGCATCAGCGTCTACTTCCAGATTGCTGTCACTACATTAAAATCATTACTGGCTTCTTTTTATGCCTATTAGGCTGAGAAATATACTGTATTTGCTCTGGTAATGGGCACAATGATGTGTTTTGACGTCTTTTTAAGCCTACATGTCTATGAGCTGTGAACTGTGAAGCTAAAGACCCTGAGGCCACGGCTCAATTACAGGACACAATACCCTCTGTGTGTGAGAAACATCCAGCCACTAAAGAATTTTAGTGTAGAGTTGGGTTAATTATGATGAATCTAAAAGGATAATGAAGCTGATTTTTCTTTCGGACACACCAGAAGTTGTATTGGAAATGTAGAAATATGTTTTCTGGACATTACCGAGTAAGAATGGTAATTTAAGGATAATACTGATGTTAGTTACTGTATTTATTTGTTTTATGTTTTTTGTTTTAGATTTTTATTGACCACCAGTGTTACAGAAAATATCACACTGTCACACAGGATTGATGCAAAATTACAATAATTAAAATTTCTTTTCAAAATAAATGCAAATTCTGTATGGATTCTGTAAATTCAGGATTGTTTTCCACTGTGTACCTCTTCAGCAGACGAGTATTCCACCAATATTCAGCAGTGTGGACACCACGAAACCATATAATCTTAAGACTTGCTCTCTTCCATCCGCTTTGGCTTTGAACCAGATGTAAAATTAGGACAAGATGTTGTTAGATTCAGCATTTTGCCGAAATCTCTGGGAACGGGTTTCAGTAGCAGTGGGGCATGTCACAGAAACAATGGTGAGAGAGGCTAAAGGTTAATACACTTACTTACCCAGCACACAGAGCCACAGCAACAGACAGGCCGCGCATAAACACACACAGGGACTCTGGGTTTAAGGAAGACCTCAGTTTACCCCAAGAGGAGATTAGGGTTGGAGGGTAAATTGTGGGATATGTTCAGGTAAGCGCTGCTGCGTGGCTTATGCCTGTACATGCTGTGCATCATGTGAATGAGTGCGAGCGTGGCTGTTTGCTAGCATGTGTACACCGCAGTCTGTCCTTGGTGGGACAATAGCGGGATTCTGCTTAGCGAGGCCGTGGGAGGAAGGGGACAGAAGAGTCAATGAGTGAAGAGGCTTCTGGGATGCGTCAGCGCAGGGCCATGATGAGGGTGTAGGAGGACGAGCCCTCTAACTCAACAATGCTTGGAGGAAGAGCTATTCAGCTGCCCAACAGGATGACACGCACACATGCATGCGGCCATATACACACAGTCAACAAAAGTGCAGGTGAAATCAAACCATTCATCCTCTTTCCTCGTGACATATGGATAACTGGGCCCGAAAGCCTCAATGAATGACCGATTCTCTGGCGTAGGTTTTCACTAGCCATTAAGAAAAACGCAGGATGAATGCTAAGGGAAACGTTAGAGGAGATATGTGTCATCAATTATTGAGCGAAGTCTGCCTATGTAAATACAAAAGGTCCACAATGAGGAGAGCTGTGTGTATGATCTTATAATGGCCATTAAGCACCGAGGACTTGGAAATAAAAAGTCCCTCTGTCATCTATAATGTCAGAGGTCAAAGAGGTTATATGGATACGGGTACGGAAGGAGTGTCATCACTTATATAACATATGTTTGTGGATTCATTCTGCAGGAACATTTTGCTCGTATCGAATCCTGTGCATGGTTTTTTTTCTCCTCTTCCGCCTCTTCTCAATAACGTTGTGAATGTGTTTTTAAGGCACATTTTTAAGTTTTATATTGGAAAATATTACAGAAAACAGAAGCATTTTGCAAACATTGTTTTAAGTGTGTTTCAGACAGTTTGTTGATGAGGTTAAAGGGAGATGGACCCACATTTTATAATAACCTCCTGAGAACCAGCAATGCATTTTTGTCCTCTGTGGGGAACAAGAGTTTCACAGCTTTACTGAAAGAAAAAAACAAAACCAAAAACACACTGTCTACTGCAAAGGACATTCCATAAAAAAAATGTAAGATGCATATGAAGAAACTGTTGCATTGTGCCGTTTCCAATAAAGGCAATTATTTAATGTAAAAATAGGCAAAACTTATGCTTTCCTGGGTCTCAGGCGGATAAGTAAATATTTAACTTAAATGACTGATCAGTAATTTCCCTGCCATCTTCCTAGATATTCTCATAAAGTACAAAAACATGTCTGGGTCAGCCAGTGAATAGAGAGGAGGCAAAAGGATTAATTCGTTCATTAATATTGATAATAATTTAAAAAAAAAAAAAAACATGAAAAAAACTTCAACAGAATGGTCTGATTTTTCTACACTATTTATAAAAGCCATATGTAGTCAAAACTCACAACCAAACTCCAGACTAGTGGATCAAAATGTGTCTAAAATGCTTTTTCTTTTTTGCAGTATTTGTCTGACTATTAATTATAAATGTAAAGACATCAGGAATCCCCTTAATTGGTCACACTTTATAACAAGGATCAATCAAGTTAAATGATTTCAAATAGTAATAAGCTTTAGCAAACTGTAATAATGAGTCATAAGAGTTAATTAACAGTTAACTAATCTGTTTAGTACAAAGTTTCATTTCACTATTCAATTATGTACATTAAGAAGTAAAACCTTAGTTAACATGAATATAATGAATACATGATTATAAGGTATTGTTAGATAATGCTTTTTATGACATCCTGATGTTTAATATAAATTATGTATAAATACCTCATTAAACACATAAGTTATGTAAAGTTCTACATTAAAGTTACAGTGTGAAAGAAAATGGAAGTAATCATAATCATGTCTCCATTAAATCCACTGAAATTAGAATTGCGCTTTTTCGTTATGCATGAGCATCTAACATCTACGGAGGGAGTGGCTCCTTTCCACCATGTTCAGAACAGATTTCTTCTTCTTTTGTGTGTTTTTACATCCGTGGCCACGGCTACACGGACTACGTTGTGAAATGAAGTGAAACTGAGCAGATATTTTCATTCGCCTTTCACTATCATGCACTTTGCTCAACCTCTTTCATGTTTTTACTTGAATGCTTCAGAATCTTCATAAACAAGCCGACTCAATGTTCAAGTCCAGAGAAGAATGACATCATTCTTGGGCTGACGGAGATGAATGGGGATGTGCTTCTATTCCAACAGGCATGTATGTCCCTGAATTGCATCTTTGTGCCAGAAGGAAACCTGTCCAACCGCTTTCTTCAGATATCATTGAGATACATATTGAGCGTAGCTAAGGATTAGTATGTTGTTAAGTGCTTCATTGACAACAGTGAAGGTATTTAAATCTGGATATCTCTACGATGAAGTGCTGCATTAGTGCCCTACGGCGGCGTAACAAAAAGGAATAAACCCACTAATTGTTTTTTTGCAATTAAGATGCAGTAGTGCACACAAAGTATTGCAGTAATCTACGCTGTATGGCAGCATCAAAACAGGAATTCAGGGGGTTTTGGCGGTATTTACTGGAATTTATAGAGCTATAACTTGAAGACCACACATTAGAACTGGATAGGTAATTCATTGCAGTTATCACAATAGACACGTAAACACTTACACATGCATGTGCGTTGTAATAATTATCAGCAGCACCAACCTATGATGCAGTCACTATTTTTCATTCTAATAAGAAAGGTCTGCTGCATTTATTTCCTTAAATGAACTTAAAAAGAGAAGAAGTATCTCATCCAGCCAAAAATGGCGTACTCCTCTGACTTGTGAGCATGTCCAAGAAAGTACGGAAAGCGCATTGGGACATCTTTCATTCAGTTTAATTAGCTTGATTACATAGATTCAATTCGGAATAGTTTTGTAATCCCAACACCTACTGTAGTATTGTAATGAAACTCTCGATTTTATCGTCAAACATGCAAATATTTAGTAATCTTAACCCCTTGATGCATGAATTATGAAAACCTCAGTCAAGTTTTTTGCCCTTAGTGTTTTTATTCATCTTTAGGCATGAAAAAAAACAAACATGATTGACATTTTTTGAATGAAACTATTTTTTATGGAGTTACAAAAATGTCCACTCATTTGTACACCATGTGTTTAATTTTTGAAACAATATCAGAAAGTGATATAATTGAATATTTTAATGCAGCTAATCTGATGTTTTCTCTCATTTTTACAGACACTGTAAAACTCAAAAAATTTTCTTGAATAGGTCACACATGAAAAAAATAGCTGAGTGAACCCAATTAAATTACGTTAAATGTAATGTAATGTAATTTAATTTGGTTCACTCAACTAATTTTTTTCATGTGACCTATTCAAGAAAATTTTTTAAGTTCATTCACTGTTTTACTTTTTACAGTGTACTCTACTTCTACTATTGTACTAGTTATGACTATGCAAAAAAAAAAAAAAAAAAAAAAAAAAAGAACCCTGTTAATTACAGTCTAAAAACAACTAGCATTTGATTTACACTCAAGCATATTATGTTAGGAACTAAAAAAAAAACCCCAAAAATATAGAAGAAAATAGCTGTAGAATAGATGTCCACTGTACTATGCACTATGCATCAAATGGTTAACTTAAAATAATTATTTAATGCCAACAACATCCATGTTTCATTTCTTAGAGTGCGGAATACAGATCATTTTCTGTTCTAATAAAATGTGAGACTACATTGTTGATATGTCAAATGTCATAAATTGTTGGGCTTATGCAAATGACTCAAGGTTATGAAATGTGAGCATACTGGAAAGCAACAAAGCAAAGCAAAACAAAAGAAAACAATGCAGTTTTAAAATAACTTATGCATCTGTCTACGCCTGAAACCAGGTCACATTCATGCAGCTCTAGTCTTAAAATGGCTGAAACATGAGGATATTCGTGCACTTTCGACCTCTTCGTCAGCCTCCGAACCCAAAGTGCTTACCCCTTCTTGACATTTCTCGCCCTTATTCAACCCCAGAGTGGAGCGCCGTGTCAAAGTTCACAGTCTGGGGTTTCCCCTTTCAGACTCAGCGTTGATAACAAGGCTTGAGCAGTTTTGACAGCGACGCGGGCTTGTACGCACACACACAACGGAAAACTCAGGAAAGAGCCACCCGCTTCAATGAAATACCCACCTGGAGCTGAACCCAACAGCGGGGGGTCAGAATACTTCAGCGGAAAGACCCCTCTCAAATTGTCACCCGTGTTATTTCTTCCAGGCCCCATTTGCACCCAATAAAGTTTTCTCATTAACGCTAAAGCAACATTAGCATTTTGAATGAAAGGAAAAGAGGCAGAGAAAGGGATGACACTGACACATAATCTATCCTTTCTCTTATTTGTTGTCTGTCTTTTTTCCTGTCTCCATCTGTCAGAGCAGAGGGGTGGGCTGTCTGTCTGCTCAGCGCCAGGGGCTCTGACAGCGATATGGTTCAGGTCAGAGAGGAGCTGTGAAAGAGAGGAACACAGAGAACCAGGAAAGGGTGAGAAAGCAAGACTGAGAGACAGGAAAATAAAGATGCATAAACAACAGAGGGAGAGAAATGTCAGAGTAACTGTTGTGATACTGGAGCCTGGAGGCCCTGCTGAATGCAGGGTGTGGCTGATTTCTACCCAGGGTGAGGGGATATCATAGCTGCATGGTTGGACTCTTCTTGTTCTATTTCCATTTTTCCTCATTTGCCATTGACAAGTAGCAGGGATGAATTCCTACTTGCAGCAGACCATCAAAGTTCTATTGTGATAAGTCTATAAATGCCACTGGTCTGTACACTACTGAATATTTCAATTGCAAAAGCATGCACATATTTATGGTATTAGCAACAGCCATAAGAAAATGGTAATAATACTAAAATGGTCGCGTAAGTGTTTAACTTGGCTTACATTGACGTCGCGGAAGGTTTTACCGGCACATTGCACCAAACCCATACTCGGACTCACTGCCAAGCTCGCTATGACTCAGGTGTACAAGGCCAATCCGGGAAGCTTTCACTAAACACGGCAAGACCTGACCTTACCATAAGATGACATCAAGAAGCATGAAAAGAGGTTGAGTCATCCATGAGAGAAAATTTTTCCCATTGATTTGGATGAATGTAGAGGGAAGGTGAGGATGAATGGAAGGACAGAATGAATAAGAGCTGCTAGGTGTAAATTATGAGCAGCTGTGTGGGTTTTTTTTTTTTTTTTCAACACGTGGAAAGGGTAGGCACTAGGACCTGCACTGAGCCACACCGGAGGGAGGGAGCAGCTTTGGGACTCTTCATACTAAACTTTTAGAACAATCCATTTCCCAAAGAGTGTGGGAGGGAGACAGACAGAAGTGGATGGCCCGGGACCTGGATTCACAGCTTTAAAAGCAGGAGCGGGATTTGGAGTTTGGGATAATTCTGCCCTTGACCTGGAGAGAGTGAGGTGGAATATAGCAGAGTTTATCTGGAAGTTTACACTAACAGGGGGAGAAGAGAAGGAGCTTTAACAGGGTGGTGAGTTCAACCTTGTTCCTTTAAATCTGTAATTAAAGAGGGTGTAATTGTGTGTGCTGCGGGTGCATAGGACAGTTGCAGTGGACAGAAAAGAAGAATTTCCCTCAGAGAATTGACTCTAAACTTTCCTGAATACCTGTCATTTGGGGAAAGTGAAGCCTCTAAATTGAGATGAGCTCAGCAACAGCCTGCCAGGCTCTGGTGGAGGGACTCTGAGCAGACAAGAACACATTTAATGCAGGGATGAATGTAATTTTTTGGGCACTGTGTTCTTTCATTTGTTTCAGGTCATATACAGTAGTTTACCAGGCATAATACAAGAGGGAGAAAGGTGAATTTAAGAGGAGAAGAAAGGGGCGAGAGAAACAGAGAATAGAGGTGAGGATTAGGAAAAAAAAAAAAGGGGTTCTCCAAACTTCAATGGGAACCAGTTCACTGTTCAGAAAACTCCTGGGACATCAGGTTACCTTCTTTCTCTCTCTCCTCTCTCCTTTTTTCTATCGGACTCTCTCTCCCCCTCTTTTTCTATCTGTCTTTCTCTCCGCTCATGTTACACAACCCTCAAAGGACTTGTAGATTCTGATGAGCTCCAATGTCCAACATGAAGTATGTTGCTGAGGTTATCCTTATGTCTGGGTGGGGCCTGGCGCTCGTACATGTGTGCAAACTGGGCAAACTGTTATATTCTAATATGGATATTTATGTGTAATTGTGTGTGTGGATATACAAGCGTGTGTGCTAAACACAGACCTCATGCCTGCCACTCCTACCAGGGAATTCCTTTCAGGCTTTGACAGGGGAGGAATGTCACTGCAGACCAACATTTACACAAACAAGCATTACCGATGAAAGGCTTCGACTGTTTCTTATAGGTATAGTGCTGCGGTCACCAGTGTTGGACATGTGTGTATTATTATCTAATTAAAATCTAAAGGAGGTGAAAAATAAGTGAAATGTTTCCGTTATGTACACAGTTGCACATGGTAAGTACAGTATTTTATCAATAATGACTGGGGAGCATATATTTCTGTGCTTTAGATTACTTCTGTACTTTAAACTACTACACACACCCGCATCTGTACATTGTCCTCCTATACAGCTAGTGCTCTGTGTAGCCATCTCTGTTGGATAAGAAAAACATTGAAGACAGGCCAGAAACGTACAGCCTCCTTCAAGATAAATGTGCTCCAGACTATACAAAAACTGGGTTTTTTTTTTTTTAAAGTCTCAGTTTTGCTGCTGTGTGCCAAAGGGAAGCTGAGTGTGTTTTCATCACTTCTCACTTGGAGGAAGTGGAAAGAGAAATCTGCAGCCGCCGGGCTATATATCCTACATGACCTCTCAACAGAGACTGTACTTTGTTCATGTGGTTAACGCTGGATAATTCAGTACTAGCCTGAGATTGAAAGATATTTTTGATGCTTTTTATGAATGAACAATGTGTGAGGATTGGTTTTCCTATTTTGAGTTACATTACAATTACTCAAATATGAGTAGACTCTATGCTTATGTCAGAACTGACTATGTTTGGAAGGTAATAGTTCATTAGAAATAATTCATTTTAAAGTAATAATATGAAGTACATGGGAGGAAAATTACTCACTATAACAATTGTGTTTTTATTTCCAATGAGAGAGCGGATTATGACAAACCTTAAAAACAGGCATCAATTAGTCACACGCGAGGTGGACTGTTTAAAAATGTTTTTGAGGCGGGTCATCAACCACCAAGAGAGGAGTATGTGGTCCAAAAATTTAAAAAAAATTAAAAAAAAAATTTTTAAAAACAAGATTTTGGTCCAATTTTTAAAATTTGCTTAAAATTGAACTCCATCATTCACTTCCCGACTGCCTCCACACTGATAAATAGAGGAACTGGCACAAATTCTTTCAAATTCATCCAAAGTGTCTTATTTTTGTTCACCCTTCTGCTCCTCTACAGTGGTATCAATGCGCAACGGTAGCTACGCTTATCTCTGAGTCCCCTAACATCAACAAACACCCGGCTTTCCCCACAGTACAGCCTCTAACACATGTATGCACACAAACCAGGGTGAATGTTATGCATTGTACCTTTAAAATGTGTTTGGTTAAAGCAGTAAGGCAGACAGCAGCCTGAGACACTGCCATAAAAGAGTCATAAATGGTGAAAGAAACCACATGTACGATATGTCTTATAGTGTGGACGTGTGTAGCTTGTACCACACCTTAAAGCAACATCTTCAGTGTGTATTGCTGACCCCACATTTTGTGTCAGATATTGCATTTTAAACAGTTAAGGACTTTGACATGTTGACATCATTTTCCATTGCACAAGTATGTTTTTTTTACACTAACACCTTTGCTGACACTTGATCTGCTGCTTTGTAATCTAGATCTTTACATTGTATTGTGCTGCAGCTTTTGCGAATCAATGTATGCCTGTATTTACCTTAAAGAACAATAATAACACATTTTCCAGTATTCTTAACCTGATTATTCCATCCTATAGCGATAACATATGGACTCTGGTTGGACTTTACAAAGAAAATCCTCCCAAATTACACATCCTTCAAACCTGTAAGTGCGTCCTATGGCACTGCTAAAAACAGCTTAAGCTATATAAACGACTGTGTGTATGTGTATGAAGGGCAGATGGACAGTGCTGTTTTCCCCTGCAGACAAAGATGTCTGTGATTATTCATGACCCTCTCAGGTTTCCCTTTGAAGCTGAATTACAGCTTTCCCTATGTTAGCACCACTGTGTGCATGTGTGTGTGTTTTAGAGACAAAGAGAAAGACAAAAGTAAATGACGTTATTATAAAATCTTACCATTCTCAGAGCTGGTAACATTAACTAACACTACAAACATTTTCAGATTTTGTGATAATAATAGTATCTTCAGTGTCAAATAGCATTTTTTTCATATCAGTACCTTTGAAAATCCACATGAAGCTCTTCACATTTCCATTTATTTACCTTTTCTGTAGGTAATGTGTTTTTAAGGCGCTAAAACTGACATCTTTTATATTTGTTTTTCTCCTCTGTTATTATGATTGTCACACTAAAACTAACTGTATGCATTAGCTATGATTACAATGTGAGTTTTTTTTAACCTAATTTACAGTTATATTTGACTTATTCAACATATATGAACATTGTAATACCAGTAGATTGTGTTTTAATGGCTCCTTTGCATATTTGTCGAACATAAAGTCATACTACAGAACAGTTGTTTCCCTTTTCTATATGGCACAAACACTGGAATTACAGATATTGGGTGTATTAAAAAGATTTTAGTAAATAAGAGGTTTATATAGAGTGTCAAAAAGGATGTGTTTTAATGAGGTGCATGGTTTAATCATGGTTAAAATAAACAAACAAACAAAACAAAGGCCTATTCTTATTATACTGATAGTGCTGAGACGTTTAAAAAAAAATGGCGCCAACACAGCGGTTATGCAAATGCATGAAATCGTCTTCTCACTCAGTCAAAAACACAAAAAGGATCCACCCTTTAAACACATAAAGGATGGAATGATGCGAGTTGTCTAGTCTGTGGAGTGTTGTATAGGACACCTGGGCAGGGGAGAGGTGGCAGCAGCAGCACACCTGGACTGACAGTTAATGTGGCTATTTAACCTGAGGGTCTGCAGCCACATTCACCACCCAGTGAAACTCAAATATTGCTGTTTTAACCCTTTCATGCATAGCGGTCACTCCAGTGGACAGGTATCCAAAGGTGTTCTCTTATATATTTCTGGATTTGATTGTTTTAGTTCCATATCAGCCAACACAGTGGAAGCTTATGCATCATCCCAAACACTGTAATTCATATCATTTCTTTAACTTTGGTGTTCTAGGTAAACCTGATCTGCAGTGACATGCACGAGTGTAAAAAAAAAAAAAATGTTAAAATGTGAGAACGCATCAGATTAGCAGCATTAAAGATATGTTTGTTTCATACTTTCCACATCATATATTAGGAGATTTGTGTTTGTTTGCTTATCATATGAAACACATGGTTTTGTAGCTGTAAATAGGTTCTTTGAAAAAATTCATCACATTTGTTTTTCCTTCCCCCAAAATTAATAAAAACACTCAGGGAAAAAAAATCTTCATTAAGGTTCTCAAAATTCATGCATAAAAGGGTTAAGTAAACATATCTCACAAGGATATTCATCTAAAAGAGTAAAAAAAAAAAAACATTAACAAAAACAGTATTTTAAGAGAAATAAAATACATTGCGATTAATAAAAGCAGATGATGATATAACTAATGTGGAAGCCTTGATGTAAATGTCACTGTAATGCCTTCATTTAACATAAAACGTTAGGATTATTCCTCAGTGCCCGCCAGACTCAGCTACCTGAGATAGCAAAATACCTGCTGGCAGTAAAAACCACATTCAGAGATTTTTACTACATTTCTTTTCAGAGTGCAAAACCTTGAGGCAGATTTATAGTTTTATTTTCCAGCTCCTGTCAAAACTATCTCTGGTGTACCTGCAGACCTAGGAAAAAAAAACCCTCTATCCCCAAAACCTGGTCTGATAAACATCAAAACATCAAAACATCAGTCTCCTATGTCAACCTGTCAGCACATAACATGTCTTAAACCTATGTTAAATAAGTAAAATAATGATAAAACTGTGTTCAGTGAAAGAGAAAATAATAACTTTTACATATATACACACTCTATTATGTTATTTCATATTAAAATAATGTATTAAAAATGATCCTAATCTTTTATCTTTGCATTTTTTATGTGAAAAGAGACATGAAAATGTACTATTTATGTGTCTCTGTCTTTATGACAAATATGCCACATGTCCAGACATCTTAAACAAAGCTTCCCCGTTTGAGAAAAAAGAGGAGATGATAATTCATGGGTCAAAAACGACACCCAAACTCCACTTTGGTTATCTTTTTGGTTGACTCGAGCTGCAGTTTGGCACAGGTCAATGCGCAGATTAGAGTCAGAACATCTGGTTTAAAGTGAACCAGCTGTAGAGTTCAGTCTGGAGTCAGTGTGAGAGGTTAAAGGTCAGAGTTCAGACTCAGGGTTACGTCTGTGTTTGTGGTGGAAAGCGGGGATATGGAGGTCAGCGCAGGTCAGGATGGTGAACCGTGTGGCACAGAAGCAGAAAACATACAGGACGGAATGGAAAACACCGAAAAAGGATGTCAGTCCTTTTTGCGGTAATTCTCGTTGACGTTTCCTTTACAAACAACTTCTCGCAGTGTTTGGAACTAAATTATTTAATAGGAATAACAGCTAACATTGTTTGACATTCGTAACCTGTTGGATTTGGATGTAATTCTTGTCGGGCATGAAGAGAATTTGATTGTCCCGGGACTTTTGCTCCATATGGATGTCGTTTTCAGCTCCTTTGCACTGCAGTATATCAAGAACAAGAATACAATCCAGTGTTTGGAGGATTCTTTAGACTGAAAACTGAATCCGCGCCCTTTAATGCAAGTCAGTCTTTGTGTTTGACTGTTGAAGGTCTGATTTTGACAGGTGCTCCATCAATAGGTGGTGTTTGCCAGCGTCCACGTACAGTACGTATGCGTGCGTTCACTGTATATGCTTCAGAAATGACAACTGAATGTGCAGACATGCCTGCTCATTCCACATTAAATGCCTCTGTGACTTTCAGCTATGGCGTGCTTTCTTCTCTTGCATGTGCACGCAGCTCAAACCCACAGTAGCTGATAAATCACCAAATCACTGGAGATGTTCTTACAACAGCCTTATGAAACTCATCTGTTGATATAGTAGTGATCGAGTGTTTTGAATTGTTTCACCGCAACCTTTCTGTTTTTTTTTTTTTTATCTGCGAGTGTTTACATTTGGATTGATGTGATGACACCGTCTCACTCTCACTTTCTTCTCATTTTTATATCCACTCGGTAGGTTGACTTAAGCCTGTCTGGGCATGAAACACCCCGTCGCTGAAATCTACACGAATGGGTTTTTAAAATATACAGATAAAATAAGATTAGCCCTGACTTTGTAACGATATTTGAAACGTTCATGTATTTACAGAGAAAATGGCAGCTCCAGTAACACAGCCTGCACAGAAGAAATAGATACATAAACCTTAGTGACACAGGAGGAATGTGGTTTGTACATGTCGACCGTATGAGCAATGCACGTGTGTTTCCTTGTGTATGTATGTGTTTCTGTTGGATACGCATCAAACACTTACACACCTTAGCCCCAAGGATACAAGTAAGGCCACTTATTGTGTGCTTATTTAGGTTAAGTCAATTTGGAAATGCACAATGTGAAGGAGGATGACTTAGTGACTAGTCGTAACAGACTGGTCGCCTACGCAACGAGGCAGACAGGATCCCAAAATGCTTAAAGGCACGATGGGTTTCACAAGTAGTTTCATTACTTCAGTTTTGGAATGTATTATTGTACGTCATGAAGTTTGTTTGTTTTGGGGTTTTTTTGTTGTTTTTTTTGCAATGTGTTATGAGGAGTTTCAGGGAGGATGACTCCATAGATGCCATTTCTCTCAGCTGTCGTCTCATTGAGCTAAACAGTAAATATTAATTCATCTGCAGATCCCACAGTGGCACAAAACACACACACGCAGACGAGTTGGAAAGACGCCACTCCATCTCTTTCACCATGCTCGGGCTCAGAAGCCGAACATGGCGTGCTGCTAACAGACAGAGGATGGGCCTGGGAGGTCCCACGCAGACAGGTGGTTGACATCAGCTGGGGAGGGGGGAGCCAGAGAGACACAGGAGCACAGAGAGACAGATGACAGAACGATGTGGAGACCACACAGAATAGAAAATGGCGGGTCAAGTCTTTAGTGAGAGGGGTGAGAATGTAATCAAACAAATGCAAGCGTGGGAGTGACGACAACACTAATATTTTTGCAGTCAAGAGAATTCAGCGAGGATTTAACAAGGCTATTCACAGCAAAATATCAGACTGAAACCCTTCAGAATGACTGAGTAAACAGTAAAACACAACTGAAGGCTCAACCTTTACCATATGTTGTACTATACAATAATAATTTAGTTTTCAGACACATTTTTCTTTTTATTCCTATTTATACACATCAGTACCTTTGACCAGGTTCAGTTATTACAGTTATACGTTATCTGTCAAGAATAAATCACATTATCACAATCGTTTTGAGAGAAGAGGCAAAATAGTTTTTGTCCAACAGTGTACACTCAAAAAAAAATCTTGTCTCTAATAAGCGTGAAGGAATATTTTAAAGTAAAATGTAACTGAAATATATGAAATTGAAAGTTTATTTATCCAAAAAAGTCAAACATAATGTG
>JAQQZY010000027.1:18994461-19013810 GCA_030068375.1 Ostorhinchus rueppellii | reverse complement strand
CAGGGCTGACATATAGAGACAGACAATCACTCTCACATTCACACCTATGGGCAATTTAGATTAGTCGATTAACCTATTGGTGCATGTCTTTGGATTGTGGGAGGAAACCGGAGTACCCGGAGAAAACCCATGCAGAGAACGCCCCGGGGAGAACATGCAAACTCCACACAGAAAGGTCCCCGGTCTAAAACATGACTAACAAAAATGATATGTGAATGACTAAATATGACTAAAACTAATAAGGAACTTTGACACAAGACTAAGACTAAATTGAAAAATGGGTGACAAAATTAACACTGATGTGTAAATGATAAACTAAGGCACAATACTGTTAAAATTGCAGTTATTTTTCTTTAAAAATGTTCAAGTTCATGTTGTTCGACTTTTAAGAAAACTTTGTAGACATACGCATTTTAATAATATAATGTTTAAAGTTTTTGCTCTTCTTACTTTACTGGTCTGACCCACTGGAGATTATACTGGGCTGTATGTGACCCCAGAACTAAAAATGACTTTGACACCCCTGTGTTAAATTGAACTTCAGGGATATGGACATAGAGTCAGACATACATGCTCCTCTTTTTGGCTGTTCTACATGAAGATATGATTCCTGTGAAAATGTAATGGGGTTATTTGTAGTACCGATTCTCCTAACACTCAACAGCAATGGGAAGTTGCCTATTAGAATGTACTGATAACTGCCCCAAACCACCAAAATAGCAAAACTATGTGTCAGTTAATGAATACAGCTCATCTGTTTTATGGTATCATCAAGTTTTCTTCTTCAAACAGAAAATCATAGCTGTTTTTTTTTTTTTTTTTTTTAACTGTGGCAAAAAAACACTGTCTTCTAATGTTTGAATGATGTGTCAGCTGATAGTTTACATTATAGCTCTGTTTTTAGACAGAGAACAGCCACAGGTGACGCACTAATCACCTCTGTTTCCTGTTCAGTTGCTGTTGTCAGTAGCATTAAAGATCTTTTATGACCCATCAGGGTCCCCCCCGGCAATTTATAATAATAATAATAATAATAATAATAATAATAATAATAATGGATTCGATTTTTATAGCGCTTTTCAAGTCACCCAAGGCGCTTTACATTGTTGATCCATTATTCAGTCACTCTCACATTCTCCCTCTGGTGGTGGTAAACTACATTTGTAGCCACAGCTCCTCTGGGCCAGACTGACGGAAGCATGGCTGCCATTTCACACCTACAGCCCCTCCGACCCCCAGCGAACATTCATACACATTCATACACCAGTGTGAGTGGCACTGGAGGCAAGGAGGGTGAAGTGTCTTGCCCAAAAACACAACAGACTGACTAGGACAGAGCGGGATTGGAACCGCCAAGCCTTCCGTTATTGGACGAGCCGCTGTACCACCTGAGCCATAGCCGCCCCCTTATAGTATCCCGGTGCCCTCCCCCCCTTCCTGGAAGAAAGTCTTGCGCTAAAACCTCACGATAGACGCAACTCTGTGAGATTTCAAAGGAAAAACAACATAGCGCTGGAAAATTGAGCGCATGCCTGCAAACCCGACGGATTTCAGTAGATTTTAGCCAAATTATCGGGGGAAAATAGAAAAAAAAATGCCCGATATACCCTGCCCATGGTAACACCACCATGAATGTACTTTGCTTCTATTTTTCACACACATTTTGGTTCCGTAATATAAATAATGTGGAATGAGTTTATTCTAATTTGATATAGGCCTATTTTGTTCATTGTTCTGGCTTGAAGTCTAAAGACAGGAGTGAGTATTTAAAACTTTAAGTTATTTGATGATGAGAGTGGCGGTGGGATTAAAAAAGTTTTTCTTCTTCCCACTCCTTTTTGAGTTTAAATGTATGGTTTTAGAATTTTGAACTTGCACATTTTCTGTAAATGCTCAAAATAAACAAATAAATGAAGGAATGAATTGTCCAAAAAAAGGTCAGAACTGTCACACTTTAGTCAGAACAGCAGATCAACAAACGCCACAAATAGAAAATATAACATTGCATAATAATTTTATACCTCCATAAGCCTTGTAATCAGTGGCTCTTTGGTGTCATATCAGAGCATAATGATAATTTCAGTTCCTTTTTTATATTTGGAGATAGAAATACTGCATGTAGCCCCTTTAATGCGTCAGATAATAGGGTCAATAAGAATGTTTTTTGTGGGATGGGCATGTTAAGTAGATTATCCAAATTCAATCAGATCATTCAGTGCTATAGTTGTGTTTGCAGGATCAGTGAAACTGTGACTTTTTCTCCACAGATAATCGGGATGATCTTCAGTATGGTGCTCTGCTGTGCCATTCGCAACAGCAGGGAGGTCATCTAATCCCAAGCCTTGACCTCTACACCTCACCTCTACCCCTGGCCCGAAAGACTGTACAGCCTTTAGATCAAAACATCACCCAATGTCCATCCAAATACGGCCCAGGAAAAAGACAAAAACTATTTTCACACATGGTGCTCAACCCATATAAGTCTGATATTCCTGTGTATTATTTTTGTTTGCTGTTCCCAAAACAAGCGCTACCTTTAGTTGCATTCTGGAAGGACTTAGCTGTTCACAGATCCAGTGGGAACAAAGCTTGTCTTTCCAAATCTGCAATCTGTCAAAAAATGTTTCTCCTCATAGCCATTTGGACAACACCAAAAACTGTAACCCACATTCTGTCGCTGTGGTGTCAGTGCTTTTTCACACAGCCTTGACACTGACCCCCGGGCTGTGGGAAACCTTAGCCAACAGGAGCAATCTGAGGTGAAAGCAGCTGCGTTTGCTTATCTGTGCAAGAAACGAACACACACAAACATGCATGCACAGACACACACAAGCACAGCTATGTTATGATACCTGAGAGCCAGCCTTTAAAAAGCTTGTTTGGCATCTCATAGGGAATTGGTGGAAACGGAGCAGGGAATGGTCAGTCAATGGTCAGAGTATGTATTCATCATGTTGTCCAAGTGCCATCTTACTACAAACACTCTGTTACTGGCTTTAACAGTGATTCTCTATGTGTTCTACTGATCACAGATTGTTTCCATTACATTTAACCATTTGGAACACAATGGTGGTTCCAGTTTGGTTGTAGGTACCAATTGGTTTCCATGCAAAATATGCTGCAAAAAAAAGTTACATCCTTATATTTCTTGGTAACGTGGCTCAGTGACAAATACTTTATTCTACACTGCAAAAATCTAAATCTTACCAAGTGTAGTTTTCTCATTTCTAGTCAAAATATCTTGTCACACTTTAAATGAAGAAGATATAATCACCTAAAGAGTCACTTGTGAGATGTAAGAATTTATTTTTAGACAATACATCTTGAAAATCTTATTTCAAGAAATCTCACCAAGATAAGTTTCACTTTTTTCATTGGCAGATTTTTTTTGCTGAATTCAAGATTTTTTTTTTTTTTTTAATTTTGCTTAATTCAAGATTCAAGATAATTCAAGTGAAAAATTCAAGATTAATTCAATATTTTTTCTTAATTCAAGGTTTTTTTCTTAATTTGAGCAAAAATGATTCAAGATTAATTCAAGATTAATTTTTTTTTGCTTAATTCAAGATTTTTTTTTTTGCTTAATTCAAGCAAAAAAAATTCAAGATCAATTCAAGATTTTTTGTGTAATTCAAGCTTTATTTTCTTAATTCAAGATTTTTTTTTTTTGCCTAATTCAAGCAACAACAACAAAAAAAATCTGCCAATGGAACAAGTGAAAATTATCTTGCTAAGATTTCTTGAAATAAGATTTTCAAGATCTATCGTCTAAAAATAAGTTCTTATCGCCCTTACAAATTATTCTTTAGGTATTTATGTCTTATTTTAAGTGTGATGAGATGTTTTGCCTAGAAATGAGAAAACCACACTTGGTAAGATATAGTTTTTAGCAGTATACCCCTTATGTGATCTAGAACTCATGTTATGCAAGAGAGGACTGCAAAGTCTCTGTTGACTGTGTCATAAGGATCCAGATTGCATACACATATGTCCAGGCTAAACATATACAGGTCAGTCATTTGAGAATAAGGACTGGGGGTGGGACATTCACTCATCCAAACCAGGTCTTTGATGTCTACTCCCCTACTTCCATGTTTTTTCCCAGTGCCTTAAGAGTACGTACATACACGCTCAAGGTAAAAATAAGAAACATCCTCTTAATTCCTCTCACCTCACCAACTTCTGCTAATAACCTCAAATCACCTCTGTTTATCCAGGTTAAATCAGGCCACTGTTAATACTGTAGCATCTGTCAGGACTACAGTGTGTAAATATGTGTGAGTTTTATGTAGTTGTACATTATTTGTGGCTGATGTGATAGTTTCCGTAGACGCTTGCAATAGTTGTACACTGTTGTAGTCATGACAGAGTTTGCAATAGTCAAAATGATTTCACTCGGCCAAAACAGTTTCTTAATGTGCCTTTCTTTGATAATGAGCTTTTTTTTTCTTTTTTTTTTTAAACAAAAGGCTGTCGGAACATAGTAAAAAACACAAAAGCCTTCGAGGCATGTAGCTGTAGGTAGTGTACATATGTTTGTAGAGTTGTAGAGTCGCGTTTTTAATTGTCGCACACATTCGACGAGTAGCACATATGGCTCGACTTGCCCTCATTGTTTTGGTGTGTTTTAAAACTGTGGCGCTCAGCTTTGTCGTCTGCCAATAGAGCTGAAGTGGTGAAGTCCTCATTTCTGCCGCCAACAATTGCAAAACTGTTCTGGCACGTATAAAATATGTGGATATGTGAACATCAATGTGGTTACGAATACTCGCCATAGTATGTTGAAGGACAGGTGGATATGTATTTTACTGTTTTCCTTTTTTTTTTTTTTTTTTTTTGCATATTGTAACACAGAGGACACAAAGGCTAACTTATCACTTCATGCTGTGAGGTTGCCAGTAACTGTCGATGGTCACAGGCTTTGTGCAAATACAACAAGACTAACAGGGACTGGCAACACAATGAACAAATTGACAATGAACAAGCTGCTGCGTTCCTCTGTTACATTTATTTGACCAAATCTGAACATGTAAAACAATGCACCTAAAAGTATGTATACCCAGTCAAGCCTTTCATAGTTGTTTGTGTGTTAATTTATTTGAAGACCATTCCAGGCTTCTCAGGAAGATATGTGTTTGGAGTTAAATAAAGCGTTTTAAAATTTTACAAAAATGTTCTTTTGTCTTTTTTTATATATAAGATAAGGTAAGATATTCCTTTATTGGTTCTACAAGGGGAAACTTTAGATTTAGAGCAGCAGGAGTGGAGCACAACACAGTGTACAGGAGCAAAAAAGAGCAAAATCCAAAATAAAGAAAGCTATAAATCATCACCCTATGTCATCACCCTAAGTCGTTTTGGCATGTTCAAAAATTTGCCAAAGTCTTTAATTCTCTCATGTTCCATGTTTGACTGACCTTGTTTGTATATAAATAGGTATCTGTTGCTATAACTGTTTTGATTAAAATTGTTAGTAAATATAATGTATTCAACAAATGGTTCAGTTTTTTTTGCGTTTCCTGAAAAATCAGAAAAAATGACTTGGGCGATTATTTTAATAAGGCGTCGAAATGCTATTTACAGCTGTGCACATGATGGATAGGAGACACTCATATCTATATACACATATTTACACATAATTATATACATAGACATGTATACAGACTATACATATGAATATGGTTCAGTGGTGGATGCTGGTCTTTCAATACGGGGAAGCTCATTGTCAGCTTACAAAATAAAATCTGTCAATTTATTTATATGTAAATGCTTCCACTGTTCCTTTTCAAGAAAATGGTATGTGATCTCCCAGTCCCAGTGAACTAGCTAGTTCACTCCGACCTAGCCAACAGTATGATTGAACTATCTAATGAAACAGTATTACACTCAAACAAGGAATTATTGAAATTATGTTAAACTGAAAATAGGAAATGCTATGAGTGTGTTTTATTTACAGTGTCAGAAATGAATAAATAATTTTGCCGATAAAATGCCAACAAATGGGTCGCACTTTGTCTTGGTTCCGACTTAACCCGTAAAATCCGCAATGGGTCTGATTGGCTGAGCAGTCAAGGGACGGTGTATGTCTGAAAATACCTGTCAATCAAAACGTGATTCAGCCTTTCGACTGATCCTCCAATCATCCAATCATCTCCAATCATCCAACGTCCAGGCCAGCCGATGCCCGCCCACAGCTCCATTCACCCCTAAAGATGCTGGGTGTCCGGGGGCGGGACAAAATCATCGCATTTATCCAATGACCGTCGAGTTTGGAGGCAATGGAAAAAAAAAAAAAAAAACTGTCCCATTGAAGTGCATGGACGCTCAGCTTCTGTGAGCAAATGCTCTGGTTCATACCACAGTAGAGACACCAGAGGGCGCAAATGCCTAAACTGCTGAGCACCACCCACCATTAAACCACTCGAAGAAGAAGTTCTACGGGCAGGTGCACTGACAATGGAAACGGCGCTATGGGAATGTATGAGAAGTATACAACATGGACTTTGTGATAAGTAGCTGATTCTGAACGAATGAATGGTTATCAAGGAAATGTGTATGACCTGATATTGCTGTTTTGTGATACTGGAATCAATCAAGTTAGAAGGAAAATTGTGAAACTATACTAAAAGACTCGAGTAATTTTAGGAAATATTTACAGGTCAAAACATGGTATTTGAAATCTCTGATGGGACATTTTTGTGACAGTTTGACATAGTGTTGCTAAATGACCTACATTTTTACTTTTAAATCAATTTCTCCTTTCGTTGGACCATAAGGCATTTTCCTAAACAAGGAACTACAATATACTGAGATAAGTGTTGGAATGGCAATCAATTAAAGTTTGTTCTCAGACGGGACATGAGTGTGTTTTGACCCTTATCTAAATAAAAACAAAGCAGTTTGTGTTTCAGTGTATGAAAGCACACCGTCTCCATACATATCAAAATTTTAGTTTGTTTTTCAGTTATAGATCTTATGGTTGCTTGATCATCAGCATCAGACTCCACCATTACAAACACAATCCCAGTCACATACTCAGCTCACTGAACTGGTTTCCTGGCTCTGGTGGTATATTAAGTCCACACACCTCCTATCCTTTCCTGTAACGAAATACATCCTCATCACTTTGCCAAATGTAATTTATAATGGGGGATTTTTTTTAGATTGCATGTGAAAAAGTGTGTGTTGTAACAGCATATGCAGTGTCAACACGAGACTAGATGAAGTACAGGGAAAGATCATGTTTAGAAAGTAATTACAAAAAAAGGTGTTTCAAGAGTTCTTGTATTATTCTGAAAATGAGTAGATAGTCGACGTGTAGTAAATTTCCAGATTTAGCTGTATACAGTATAGTATAGTCCTGAATTATAAGCAGTTCCCAGAAGGACACTGTTGTAAATTGATATAGTGTCCACCAACATGGTGCTTTAAGGTAATTTGGTTACAAATAAATATCTCACTTTGCTTTCAACACTGTCAAATTAGCATCCTGCTGTTATACAGTCAACTTATTTCAGTGTATTTATTTTCTATTTCTGTTCTGCGGATTCTATTTGATACTCCCTTCTATTAAATAGGTTTCCAGGTTTAGTAGCATACGGGTCCTGTCAGAGTTTCACCTTTCTGCACTTGAGCTTGCAGGACAGCTGAATATTTAGTTGAGGGTTAGGTATGTGTGAGATGCAGAAGAGCCTGGTGGACTACCCAGGCTAGAGTTACCCCAGCACTGCAGCATGAGCACTTTTACTGCCACACGCTTACACTCCATGTGAGTGATGCCTGTGTGGAGTATAGTGTAACACCTTTCATGCTTGCATCAGAAAAGCTACAGTCCACATTCAGTTTCTGAGTTAGTTTCTATGTAACAAATGAATGAGCTCCTCCTGCTCTCAAGCCGCATACAATCCACAAACAAACACAAGTAAGCACAGCATTTATAAAGATTTATTCAGCAGTCATAAATCTGTATGTACATCTCTATTTCTACAATGAGCTAAAAAAAATATTCTCAACTGTGAGTAAACAATTTCAACATGTGAAACTGTGAGAGCTTCTCTCATATTTTGGTTTTATTTACACAGCTTGAGAAAATATAAAATGTATAGGACACATATTTACACTGGTAAAGTTGTACTTTGACCATGACAGTAATACTCTGTTTCTAAATGCCTAACACGAGTTCTTCTCAGTTACAGATAACTGCAGACAACCAAGAGAAAGCAGCCGTGTGTCAGTCATATCGCCCCTTATTTTGAAGACTTGGTCCCAAAGGTACAATGAATCCCATCTGTAAAGTCTCATAAGGTCAACCATCATTTTTCACAGTATCAATCTATGTGCTAAACTATAGTCTTATGACTTTAGAGAGTATGGGGTAAGAATCGATAAAAGAAACCACTTGGGTAACAGAAAGTAACACAACACAAAATCCCTGTTTGGTACAGTATATTGATAGACAGATCTGAGAGGTACAACTGCAGTTCACATACTTCTCTAACCAGAACTAGAGGACAACCTGTGATATTCAGTTTTTCCCAGGTTTAATTAACTTAAAAATAATAATGTACACAGATTCTGATGTCCACAGTCCAGTTTCAAGCAACAGTTCTTTCAACAAGAACATACCAGAGCCATTCAAGTAAACATATGATATTCTGTGTTTGACATTACAGTGTTCGGTAGGTGGTCCCCTCTGGTAACCTCTTCAGCATCATAACAGCCATCTTTTAGTGGTTGCAAAGATGGGACAGCTGGTGGGATATCCAGGTCAGGGTTACAGTGAAGTGTAAGTGGGATGCATTTGGGTAAAGGGGCGAAATCTAATGAATCAGGGCTGTGATGAAATGATTCTTGGCCTGTTAAAGTCTGTTTAGATGACATGGTGATGGATGTTGGAGCTGTTGGGAAATAACTCACATTCACATGAAGCTCCACTGAAGCCCACATAGATCCTTCCAATTTCAGTCTCTTAAATATGAGACAGACATGCTAAAGGCAAAATTAGACCCCATTTTCAATAAAATGGCATCACCCTGGTCCCTTTAGCGTAAAACACAGAAAATCTAAAACAATAAAAAAGGTACACAGTAATACAGAGCTGAGCCCATGGCTACGCCCAGGCATAGCTGCCCATAATTTAATGAGGCGTTTGAATGACTGGGAAACAGCTTGTTTATGCAGAGTAGATGTTGTAAGGGGAGTACCCCAGCAGGATCTCTCCAACTCCTACAAAGTACACAACCTGGGCGATACCAAACAGAGGGGCAATGACCAGGGCCCGGCAACTGGCTCCCTTAAGGAACGCTCCCGGACCCTCCTTTTTCAGGATTTTTCTACAGTGAAAAAAGAGAGAGGATGCAAAGTTATCCAATTTGTAAGAAAGAAGCAAGGACGATAATCGTCTAATGATTTCAACAGTTACATTTACTTTGATGAAAAATATTAACACATGATCCATTTACCTGACACAGTCCACCACTCCAGTGTAGGTTTCTTCATTAGCTCCTTTTTTGAGCGACTGCAGCCTTGTCTTGACCACTGGGAATGAAATATAGGATATATTTAGGATATTATATATTAGCCACATAGCCACATACAATAACTGACACCTCCCATTTAAATGCAAAACTGATTTCATTTTACAGTGCAAAGTTTCTTAAATATGGACCAGTTGTTTGTAATGACTGACACTCACCATCACAAGGACTGACAGCCACTGCAGCGACACATCCAGCGGAGCAGCCGGACATGAAAGACCAATAGAAGGGGACAGTTGGGTCTTCAGAAGAATGCTGGCCGAGCTGGTGTAGGTGAGCAAAAAGAGGGAAGTACACGACCGAGAATGGGATGTCCCTGTAAAGGAAATTTGTTCAAAAAATGGACAACCAACTGAGTAACAGAGCAAACCATGACTTTAGATTAAATTTAGCTCAACTTCTATGATTTGTTTTTTAAACCATGGACACCAGTATCAGGATATTCATTTCCTCCTCACCTCATCAGTGTGGCCCCAAGTCCCCTGTACAATCCCGTGACTCCTTTGGTCATCAGCAGCTCTCTGGTGATCTGTGTAGCTGATACTCGGATGACTTGAGGTGCAGGGCTGGCGCTGTAGGATCGACTAAGAACAGCACTGGTCCCCCCCATCTTCAGAGCTGTCACCACACTAGGCATCACCCTCTGCTGGGCAGCTGACCCATAACGTAAACATATGATGTTAATCCAGATTACCCAGGTGATCCCAAAAGCCATCCCTCTGCATTTGATCCAAAATGGCAGCTGATTGTCTCACCTAGCCTGCCAGCATCCTGCATCTGAATCTTGAGCATCTCCATCGGGGTGGTTACAATTACCTGGCACATTCCAGCACAGCATCCTGCCAGCATCTCCTTGAACACAGTCAGTTTACCACTGAAGACACAAAACAAAATCAGACCCTAAGGTTAAAATCAAAGCATCAGATCGTCATAATAACAGCAGTAATGTTCACTACTCAGGCACTACTCACCCGTCTTTGCTCAATTGGTGGCGAAAGAAGTCGTTTGCAGCAAGTTTAATGGCCTTCTCAGGGGTTACTAAGGTAAGATTTACTGCAGCACCTGCAATGAAAAAAAAACAGCAACAATTTATGATCAAAACAACATATTTCCTGATTAACAGAAAGATTTATGGAGCAATTTTTAATACACGAAAAAGGCAAGTGCTTCATCCAGATAAAACTATTCTACATGTCTGACTTGTAAGAGCCTACTTTGTAAGTTTGTGCAAAACACTGCCAAGTGATGGCAGTTTTACCTACCAGCACTCCCCCCGTTTGAACATATAAAGTGTTGAAAAGCCTTCATTCTTGCCAGAATTGAATCCCGGTTATCCTGCTTTACAGACCGTTGTGTTACCCACTGACCTATCCACATGTGGTTTAGAGGTCAAATGTATGTGCCCTAATGCTGTCCTATCACTTGTGTTGGAGGGGCATCTACTGTGCATGTACAATTTATGATGAGAGTCATTTGGGTCTCCATGAAAAACAAATGGGCAGCCACAGAAGGTATGGAATGTATTATGATACAGAACTATAGAACTACATGGACTGAATATTAGATATGTTTGAACACTGACAATGATTGAGTGAATCACACAAAGTTGTCAAACATAGGGATACCCCTCCACTGTATCCTGCTGTTTCTCATTTTAAATTATTTGGAATTTAATAAAATTCAATGTCATAAGTGAGGACAACCTTATTAAAGACAACTGTTTGCTTTAGTTCCACATTAGTGAGGTTCATTTGTATTTATTTTATGAGTGTATGATAACATAAATACAGTTTTATGTGATCTGAAGCATTTGTTTTGCTTTGCTTCACCCCCTTGAACCCTTACCAGGGCTCCAACCCTGGACCCCACCATTCTCCTCCACCCCCTCTTTTTTCTGGATCCGCCACTGCTGTTATAGGGCTTTACCAATATTTGCCAATGCAGGTTGTATAAAAGTAAAGGAAACCTCACCTCTGTACATGCCAAAGTAGCCTTCAGATTTCACTGTCTTTATAAGGCAGTCCATCCTGAAAAAAATCAATAAATAAAAGAGTTGTGTTAAACATCAAATTATCAATACGGATCATTTTGATTTTGCCCTGTAAATTTGTATTTTTAGTTTCAACATGTAAAATAACCAAAAGGTAAAAGTGTATTCAACTTGGGAGTGGGTGGGGTCTTACATGTTCTTATAGATTTGTTGGCCGCTGCGTTGGTTCTGCAGGCGTGTCTTGGCCAAATCAATGGGAAACACACAGGTGACTCCTACCATTCCTGCAATCCCTCCATTAATCAGTTTTGCTGGAAGGCTGTGCAAGTCAAACAAGTCAGAACAGGCACATACATGACAATTAAATCACTTTCTTTCTGAGTTGTAGAACAAGTAGAAAGGTGGAATGAATGAGGCTGCAAGAAAACCTAAAGATCTTTCAAAGACACCTGTTATAAGTGTCTATCAATGCTCCAACTACAGAAAATGTGTATGGTCTGTGGGTGCTACACAGAGTTTTGGCCATAGAGTCATTGTAACTGAGCAGAGTACTGTGTCACTTTGGAAATCTGATCATCCAAATATAGCTTGTCAACAGTGTAAATCAAAAAAACATGTGCACATTTGTCTATAAGTTAGTGAAAGCTACTTTGTCATTTGTTAAGAGAAATGTAAACATTTTTAACACAATGTAATGTAATCCAATTCTTAAAATATGCTCAGATCTATCCTCAAAGAACACACATGTACTTGAAGGTTCTGTGTGCTGCAGGAAAGAATAAAAAAGCAATTTCATACCTAATCTGCTGTTGCTGGGCCATGGTTCTTGGTTGTTATGAGTGCAAAAGGTGGTCAGCACAAATGCAGCGGCCACAGCGGAAGAGGAGGCTGAGAGTCCCTGGGAGACACTGAGCAAGGCAAGAGTAGGAACAAGCTTGGGTCATATATATAGGCGAGCCCAGCCCTGCAGATCCATATTCAACATTACTCTCCACCCCCTCCAAAACCAGCCAAGAAAGACAAGCCAGGGGCAATCATCACCCAACCTGAGCTCATCCCACATAGCTTTCACGTGACAAGTTGGAATTAGAAAAAAGGGTGTAAACGTGCAACTAAAGCCAGCGAGGTTAAACTACTGCTGACTACGGCCTTCCATAAATTAAGGGGAAGGGTCTGCTGCCCAAAGTCTGTGACTGTCAGAGAAGGATAAAACACCAAGACGTTTTATTGGCCACAGGGTCAACACGTGTGAAATCACCAGGGGCCTCTCAACTGACCATCGCGATTTGTTTCATGCTTGGAGAAAATAATCTTATTGGTCCTTCTCAACATCATGCAAAAGTTCAGTTTTATATCTTTAGTTTTTAAGATGCTGGAGTGTGACTGTATAAATAAGCACCACAGAAGAAGATGTCAAAATCTAAATGTCGTTACTTTTGAAACTCTTTAGAAAAGATGCATGAAATTTTCAAGATGACTTTAACCCTTTCATGCATCCTGGTCGCTACAGTGGACAGCTGTTCAGAGGTGTTCTCTGGTATATTCATGGGTTTGGTTGTTTTAGTTCCATATCAGCTAACACAGTGGACACTTGTGCACCATTACATTCACTGCAATTCATGTAATTATTGTAACTTTGCTGTTCTAGATAAAACTGATCTGCAGCTACATGTTTGAGTAAAAAGTTAATCAGGTGTAATTAGCTGTTGTTGTTTTTTTTTAACTTTTTTTTTTTTGCATATTATCTCCATGAAGTGAATAATAATTAGTATTATAGTATTTTAAAATGTCAGAAAACATCAGATTAGCAGCATTAAGAAATTTTCATTTCATAGTTTTCACACAGTATCGGGAAATACATGGTTCTTTGCTTCTAAAATGAAGCACATGGTGTTCGGCTCAGTGGACATTTTTGTGACTCCATGACAAATAGGTGTATAAAAAAATTCAACACATTTTTTTTTCATGCCTAAAGAGGAATAAAAACACTCAGGAAAAAAATCTTGATTAAGGTTTTCATAATTCATGCATGAAAGGGTTAAATTCTGTTATAAAGGTGATCCACGGTTGCATATTTGTCAAATTTGTCTTGTTGTCTGCACATCACTTCCACATTTGACAACATCTGATCTTTCAGATTTTGGTATTAATTCCTTATGTTGTAGTAGTATTGTGTGATAAAACTGCAGTTTGGTTAAAAATAACATTTTCATATTTTGTGCATATTAATATAGGCATTCTCTGTCCAGTGATTTAACTGTGTTGATGGTAGTCCTTATCATACATGAGCAGTATGCTTTTAAAATATAGGTAGTAAATGATTTTTTCTTTCATTTTTAATACCTCATCAATCATGAAATTGTATTTCTTTTAGAAAAATACTTTCTCATAATAGTAACATGATATACCAAATACCAAAATATACATACACAATATATCTGAGGCCCAAATTAATTTTTTTGTATAGTTTTCAGCATGCTATAATAAAGGCATAAACTTCCCATATATCATGATATAAAGATCTTGTACCTTAATACAACTTGTGAAAATTCTATGTATCTTTCATGAACTCTTCAACATATTGATTTCTTGTATTGAGCATCTTTTTTCTATGCCACTTCTGCGCCACCAGCGTCAATATATCAGAAAGTGAAGAACAAAAAAGGCTGAAATGTTGCATGTCATTAACTAGGACTAATAACTTTGCTTTCTGAATGTATGAAACAAGTCAAAGATGGTCAGTCAGAAATGTTTTCTGAAATTTGGTGATTTGAGGTAGAATTACCCAATACAAATGAAATCACATGTACTTTTTTTTTTTTAAAGGTTGAAACCCAGAAAGACAGAAGCTCAAGTACACCAAAAGTCACATGGATCTAATTATAAGCTGGTACACGTGTAATTAAATGGCACACATGCATTTTTTATACACCTGACACAATGTACTGACACTTGGAGTGAAAACAAGTGTGAAATCCGAGTTTAATGATGCTGTTTTGAGTTTAACTGGAGACTCTGTTTCCAAACAGCTAAAGGACTGAATTAATGAAGGGAGGTGGAAAAAAGAGAAAAAAAAGCACATAGGGAGTTGACACCCAGGGCCGTCCTATCATACTTAGGTGAGCATGATGCAATATATCCCTGAGCTTATGAAATGAAAGGGAGTCCACCTTTCTCACAGATGATTCCGACGCACACCGAGGCTTTCAGACAGTGGAGCTAATCAGGCCACATTAATTAATTTACTGCATTTAACTTTGATGTTCCATTTCCTGCAAGGCTTTGTAATTGTGCAGACTGATTATCATCCATGTAAAAGTAAGTACTGACACATATGCGTTAAAGAGAAGCATTATTAATGTTATTAGTTACGCTTTTGTCATTTATGGGGAAATCGTGCATCACTAATGTGTTAGTGTGCTCAAGGGGCATGCAAGCACAACATAACATAAATACACCGATCAGCCGTGACATTATGACCACTGGCAGGAGAGATGGTAAAATCATGATTATTTCAGCACAATGGCACCTCTCACTGGGTTGGATATACAATATTAGGCAGCAAGTGAATGTTTAGCCCTCAAACCTCATGTACTGGATGTGTTTCATGCTCCTCGAGGGCACTTCCCCCACTCATTTCCCAGACACATTGTGGTCAGGGGGTCAGGAAGCACTGTGCCACTGATTGGCTGCGGCGGACCTACCTCTCGCTCACTGACGGGTCACCCCCTGTCCGTCCCCCATTACCCACTCATCACATGCAGAGGTCCTGTGCTTAATTGTTGTTTCTTGGTGCTTCATGGTGAGGTAGTTTTGTTTTGTTTTGTTTTGTTTTGTTTTTTTTTACCAATATCACCCTGTAGAGCACAGGTGTCAAACATGTGGCCCGGGGGCCAAATGCGGCCCGCCAAAGGGTTCAATCCGGCCCCTCAATTTGCGAAATACAAAAATTACACAGAAGATATGAACAATCATTTTAGGTCAATTTAATCTAAAGTGGATCAGACCACTAAAATACTATCATAATAACTTATAAATATTGAAAACTACAACATTTTTCTCTTTAAGTGTGAAAAAACGTACAATTACTCAAAAATGTTTACATTTACAGACTAGCATTTTACAAAAAAAATTTGAATAACTTGAAATCTCTTCGAAGTATATGTAATTTTAATACTGTTCTGCCTGTTATTTAATTTTTTGTGTATTTGTCGATCCACTGTGATCTATAAGTTGGAATTCACATGTATAAATAATAAACTAAGGTGTAATATTGTTAAAATTGCACTTATTTTACATAAGAATTTTCAGGTTGTTCATATTTGTTCACGTTATGTTCATGTACAATTTGTAGATGTAAACATTGTCATAACAGAATTTTACGTTTTTTCACTCACTTTCAAAAGTTATTATCCTGTTATTTATTCCATTTTACTGGTCCGGCCCACTTTATACCATATTAGGCTGAATGTCGCCCCTGAACTAAAATGAGTTTGACACCCCTGCTGTAGAGTCACTGCAGGATGATGTTTGTCTTTTCTTTTCTCTCCTCGAATCCTGATGTTTTCATTTTTCTTTTTCATTCTGAAAACATGGCGCATGGGTCACTGCGATTCGTCAGTACAACTGAATCTGTATTCCCATATATGTCTTGTTGTCTCATGTAATCTTGGTCGGTTGTATCTGGAAGTTAATTTTGTTGCTCTGAAATATGTGCAATGACAATAAAGATATCTTGTATCTTGTAAAATGAACGACGTAAGGAACCATATTGTAAAGGTGATGACTGGGTCAGAGTATCTCACCAACTGCAGGTCTTGGGTGTTCCTGATCTGCAGAGCTTACTCTTTATTTGGGTAAAGTTTTTCTTTTCTCTAGACTGGGTGCGCCGTGGATGTGTACACTGCACACTAACAGTATGAGCTACACCGATGCACTGTGGCACGAGCGCTGCGGATGAATACTGTAACGTCTGAATCTGACAGACATAGAAGGAGGTGACCACATGTGGTTTGTGAACATGTACTTTTTACTAGATCAACTGTACTGAATACTGCTGTACATACTGAAGATACTTCCTTAAAAAGTGACACATGTCAAACAGCACATCCCAGAATACCTTGCACAGGTGTCTCTTAAAGTGACAGAACCTTTTTCTGTATTACCTACATTACAAATACATTACAAATTGATTCAGTGAAGGAGCAAGAAATTGTGTCAGAAAGATGCAGTAAAACAACTTTGGAAATAAAGTTATAACTTTTTCACTGTGCGAGGCATGTGTTCTGAAACTGAACTAATGCCAATGTGTAAAAAGTCGTGGTCATATTTGATGAATAAATAATCAAACTCATTGAATTCCACTGCATTTTTTTTTTTTACTAGAATGAATTTGTTGAATCAGAATGAGCTTAATTACTCTGTATCGTGATTTGGGTGTGTATCGTATCGTATTGTGAGGTGCTACACGACACGCGTATCTTTAATATATCAATTCGGAGATGCTGTATCAAGATGCGTATCCTATCGGCCTTACAACTAAAATTCCCAACCCTACTACAGACTAATCGAGTGAGGAAGAATGTTCCAATCTGGGGACAATTGTTCATCTGTGGGAGGTCATCTGTGCTCCCAGGACTTCAGGGATCGGCCACTATCATATCATCAGTTCAGACACCACAACACACCTTCAGAGGTCTGATGGAATTTACACCTTCGGTCAGAGCTGTTTTTGTGGGAAAAGTGGAACCGACATAATATATAAATAGGTGGTACGAATAGTCTACTCCCATGGATGCTTGATTAATTAAGGCCTGGTTGTTCTTTAGATACTTTTGGTAGGTATTAACCAAGTTACACTGGGAATGAATGATAAGATCTGGAGAAGAACACATCAAGAGGGTAAATGTTCACTTGCTGCTTAATGCAGTTGTGGAAAAAATGACTTGACTGCCCCTGTTTCCTTCAATTTCTTGTTCATTTTAATGCCTGGTAGAACTAACGTTACATTTGTTTGGACAAATATAATGATAACAACAAAAATAGCTCGTAGTTGTTTAATTCCAGAGCTGATATCTATCCATTTTCCATGTTTTCTTAATAATAACCAAAATCCCTTCAGTTGTTATACCAACATCTTTGGCATTGTACTGACAAAAACAGTGCTTTTATTCATTCCATGTTTTGTTTTCTCTCTGTTTTAGTCACAAGATACACACAAGAGTTAGTACGAGTTGCATAACTATTGTTTTTGATGACTTTTGATGGTCTAATAATTTTTACCATGACTATATATCTTACTACACTGATCTACTTTTCTCCTTTTTTTCTTCAGAGGTAAAATGTGTTAAATCTACAAATGACTAAAGTTATTTGCCATGGAAAATGTTATTATTGTTTAGCTAATTAGAAGGTGGTTCAATAATTATTTAGGTGACATTTTATTATATCTTGTCATTTATAAATTATTTATTAATTTATTAATCAATGATTGGTTTCATAATTACATAATTATGGAATTTTTAAAAACATGATCATAATGAACATTTAAAAAAACATTCTTTTTTAAAAAAAATATTTATTTATTTTACTTTTAATAAAGATGTATGCAAGATATATGGACTTGTCCATGGACATGGACTTCAAAAGTCCCTCAATTATACAGTTATACAATTATACACTGTTGTTGGTTTTTAGTTTCTTGTTCATTTTGATTCCTGGTACAACTACAGCTAACTTTGTTTGGACAAATATAATGATAACAACAAAAATAGCTCATAGTAGTTTAATTTCAGAGCTGATATCTATCCATTTTTCCATGTTTTCTTGATAAAAACCAAAATCACTTCAGTTCTTACATTAATATTTATGGCATTGTACTGACATAAACAGTGCTTTTAGACATTCCATGTTTTGTTTTCTCTCTGTTTTAGTCACATGATACACACAGGAGTTAGTACTTGATTGCATAACTATTGTTTTTGATGACTTTGGATGGTCTAATAATAATATTTTTCCATGACTGTATATCCAACCCACTGACACGTACTATTGATATGAGGTGATCAATATTACTACCAGCAGAGTGTCCATTCAAACTCATCAACATCACCTTTAAAATGTCATTTTGTCATTTTGCATTTAATCAGGAAATAGAATCACAACAGCACTTGCTTAATATATTAGACAATTCAACAACACCAACACTACTGTCTGTATAATCTGTATATTATCAGGTTTTCAAAAATGAAGAGCTCCTAAGGGTTAAGAGTCACCGTGCATTGGTCTTCAGAGTTCCGTCTGGTACGGATGCAGCGGTGTGTGCGTGTGTTACAGCGCCTGCAACTGCAGCTATGGGCGGCAGGATAATAGAGGTTTGGGTCAACATTGTGTGGGCAGCTTGGCATGTGGGCAGGTCGGTACTCCACAGAGCGAGGCAGACAACTACGCTGGATCAGGAACGTCCTACCAACCCGTCCTTTCAAATTGGTGTCCTGGTGAGGAGGAAATAGTGTTTAGGAGGGTAAATTCACAAAGTATAACTCAAGTTTAACCCATAAAGACCCAAATATCCACAAAAGCATCTACTCTAAAACGTTTAATACCTATTGATCCACTAATCCTATCAATACATGGGAATAATTGGTGTAAAATACAGTTTGTCATCTTTTCATGATCATCAGATATGACCCATTTGGATGTTAACAAATGACAGCGGTTGATCATGCTTGCTTTTGTGTTCAGCTCCACTGGTCTACATGTAAAATGCTTCCAGAATAAAAGTAATTAAACTTTACCAAATTTGAGTCACTAATAAAGAAAAA
>JAQQZY010000027.1:18955498-18971364 GCA_030068375.1 Ostorhinchus rueppellii | reverse complement strand
TGAGAAAATGTTGGATGAGATTAAAATCAGCTGGTCCTTTCACCTTTCTTGCAGTATTTCTGCGTCATAGAAGTCCACGCAAAATTCAGTACTATATGAGAGGTTAAAAAATAGTTGTGCTACTGTGTGCTGTAATCATTATGTGACATTTAAAAACAAATTAAAAAATGGTGTCGTGTATTGCACTGGTTCATGTTCAATTTGTTTTGCTGTTGTACGAGTGTAGGTTACACTGTAGGTACGCATAAACAGAAATTAAGCAGATCCAGTCTATTCTTGTGATCAGGAAAATGCTGACTGTTTTTATGGCCATATAATCACATCGGCATCTGATTACTTTGAAAATTATAGTTTTTCATGGTTTGAGTGCAGTCAATTGGAAGAGTGAATTTTGCTTATTTCCTCCTATTGATTCTCAGAGTTCATCGCGGGTGATGAATTTTCTTATTATATTATTAAACCAAGACAAATAGCTTTCAAGTAGCAGTTTTATAATGGAAAAGGCAGAAAAAAAATGACGATGGAAGGCTGGCGGCATTGCTCAACCCACATCTTTCTGAGTTGACTCACTGCTCTCCAAACTGAGAGAATTGAGAACACGGAAATGTACAAACAGCAGAAATATAGAAAAACCTGTTTTGATCTTATTAGTTACAGTGGTCAGAGGTTCCGAGAGAAAAAGCACATCCAGCCCAGCAAATAAAAGACATTTTTATGAATTTATGTTGTCATCAATAAGAAACTAATACTGGGGTTGTGTAGATGGCAGTGCAATACAGACATCAATATCCCATTATAGTGTAATGGTGCTCCATAATAGAAGATTAGAGCGCATGGAGTAATTGTCCTGGTGCTCTTACGGATGTCGAGTGTGACTGTTCCTCACTGAGACTCTGCTGCTGAGGATGGAGACTTAAGCTTCTCCACCACCATTTTCACCAACCACACAGATTTTCCATCTCAGCATCTGGGATAGCAGGCTACAGATGGCGATTGTAAGAGATTAAGCGGAACATCGATCTAACAATACAACTTTTCAAACCCTCTGTGAAATGTGACACATTTGGCAGTCAGTGATGCCCCCTCAAGATAACACTGTCGTTGTTGTTTTCATGGATTTGGTTGTGCTTGCAGCAAATACTAGTCATGCTAAAAAAAAAAAAAGAAAAGAAAAAGAAAAAGAAAGAAATAGCAAACACAGATGTAGTCGACAGTGAAGCCAGTATTTCCAAGCAAAAAAAAAAAAAGAAAAAAAAAACAGTCAATAAAAATAATTTCATGCTTACTTCTGTACACATGCCACCTATGTTACATAAGAGTCAGCTTAAGGATAAAGTGCACACAGAGCATATGTTTGGTTTTTTCCCTTAGCTGTGAATGGTGCCAGAGGTTTTGCATGTCCTGCCCTCTTTGCTCACATGCTCATATTCTGCCCTCCTGCTCTCATCCATCCCCATTTCATTTGCACTCTGTCTCCTCCAGCTGAGCCCTCTGTCCCCCTCTGAACCCTTCTGCTTTACCACCCCCTGCCTTGTTTACTCTCTCACATAAATATTTACCTATGGATTCCCTACTGTGGACCCTACTGTGGATGTCTTTGCAGTGAGTATGTAAAGTCTTGGAGCACAAAATCCACTATTAAACATCCTCATTGAAATAAAGGCAGTTGGCAGATTTAGGAAACTTCATCAATTAACCAGTTCAACTTCATTATAGGCTTAGGTGGCAGGTGAGACGTAAGACATGGGAGAAATGTGCATCAGGAAAAAGCCGATAGCTGATTAATGTGTTGATATCATCCCACCCTTATCCTACAAAAAAAAAAAAAAGTCCAACGCATGTATTGCATTGACTCTCACTTTATTAAATTATTTAAAAAGTTACTCGTGAACTGAACACCAATTTCAAGGTAATAAAAACCTGCGAAATTCTGAATCACTCAATCTAAACATCAAACTAAGTATATAAAATAGGGATGCACTGGTGTATCAGCCAGACATTGGTACTGGCTGATGCTTGTTGATATCAGTCCTTATCGGTATTGGTATATGAAATTTGTTTTCGCAGATGTTCAGATATTAAAAATAGGTACTGTTTTTATTTTCATTGTTAAAGGAAGTACAATTAGAAAAAAAAACATCAGCTATTGACTAAAACAGTGGTTCCCAACCTTTTTTGGCTCATGACCCCATTTTAACTTCACAAATGCATGGTAACTGACATTTTTTTTAATTGAATTTGTTTTGATCATGTAATAGTTTGCTAAACTATGCTACAAATAAAAATTAATTTGAGATGGAATTTAGAGTATATATGTATGTTATTATGGGTGGAGGCAGAAAAGACAGGTTCAGATTACTGTACAAAGTGAGAATTGGGTTTTCCTTGGTCAGGATATGTACAGTCAGTCCATCTTGTATTTACAAGGCTGACAATTAATACTGAACAAACAAAAACTCAAACTGTGAATTATGGAAGAGATGTAGCATCTGAAACCAACCACAATGAACATTTGACAGATTAACAGTACCACAGTGCTTCGGTTTCAGCTTCACAGTTTGTCATGTCTTTTATGGACTGTGATAGTCTCTGTGAACTCACCACATATTTTTTATAATTAAGTTTTTATTTGTTTTTTTTTATCAGTTACTAGAAATTGCAGGCAACCCCATTGGAATCCCAGGTGACCCCACGACCCCAGGGTTAAAAAACACTGGGTTAAAATGTCATAATGAATCAGTACTGGCCAAGAATTTTGCATTATGTAGTATCTATGTGGGAGCGAGTTTATCTTTTGAGCTATATGTTGTTTTCCTTTAAAGTTATTATTTGCATTTAGAAGCCTAAAAGTGACTATCAACCTGACATCAGCCCCAACTTTAGGTGATAACTTCACTGTCAGAGTCATTAAGATTTGAGATTTCTTCGAACAGCATGACAAGTAAGGCCACCTCAGCAGCAATGCCACAGCATCATTATAACCTACCTTCAGTGTCCTTAAGCTATAGTTTCACTGAAGAAACCCTATTAGTGTGCACCATAGAGGGCTGTACATTATTCTATGAACACAGACATCTTCACTCCATCTGTACATGCACCAAAGTTGCATAAGGGAATGTTTGCTTGTTCATGTAACATGAGGCACTGTCTATAAATATCTTCATCATCTGTCATTTGTTCTATAATAAAGTCATCAAGACAAATATTCTGTTTAGTGGTACAGAATCTCAGACTATTATATTTCCTCAGGGTGATGACCAAAACCCATTGCTTACATTTAAAAAAAAAAAAAAAAAGTTTTTTCAGATAATTTGTTGGAAACATAATTTAGTTCAAACCTGTTGTCAGACAGTGATCTCTGGTGTTGAATTTAGATTATGAACATGAGGTTTTCTCCAAAGGGAATGCTCACCATTGTGGGTTGTGATCAACGACCAAGGACGTGGAAATTCAAATGAAGTGAATGAACCACTATCTTAAAGTGTAATACCATTGACAGCCACTAGGTGCTGACCACCACAATGAGCACCAGGCATGGTCAGTCTGGTCTTATTTGTTAATGAAGGACCCTTTTGTCCGAGTTCTAGTGGTCTCTGTAAAATATTGCTCCATTTATAAGATTTTAACGCTAATAGAAAGCTTTACTATCTAGTTAGTCTGACTTTTAGAGCTTCTATTTATTGAACTAGAAAAGCACTCGGAGAGCACAGACCTACATTAACTTTTCTTTTGTACATAAAATAATGCCACATTTCAAACCGATATATACAGTGGCCGAAGTCCCAGTATCAGGTTAGTGTCAAGACTGAATATCTGATCCTTGAGTGAGGTATCTGTTCACCAAATTTCAGCCAAATTCATTTGTAATTGTCTGAAATATTTTGCACACACCAGGAGAGGACACAAGCTACAAGTGAATTCACTAGCCACTTTTGCACAGAGATCCCGGAAAAAAGACGAGATGGTGATCCCACCTTCTTCCACCATTGACCGATTTCCTCAGCTAAGCCAAAGGAGTAACAGAGGTGAAACAGGCTGGACTTCTACACAGCGGACCTGCCTTCCAGAATTAAATCGCTCAGTGCACTGTGTATTGTGACATATAACTTTCATGTCGGAAATACCTCCAGAGCATAGCAGCGTTGCTAACCTCTCCAGAGTCGGCCCATCTTTCACCGTTCTACAAATGTTAGCATGGATAGAGTCATCTGCCCAAAGTGACAACAGCTTACAGATCTCAGCAGTCCGACATTCTGGTTGGGTTACAAAGATACAAAGAGACTTTATTTGTCATCGCACATATTTCAGAGCAATGAAATTCACTTTCAGTTACAACCGTCCAAGATTACATAAACAACAAGACATTACATGGGAATACAGATCTGGTTATAATTGACGAATCGCAGGTTGGCCCACGCTTCATGTTATCAGAAGGAAAGAACCAAAATGAAAAACACCAGGGTTTGAGGAAGGAAAAAAAGACAAACATCACCCTGCGTCAAGAGATGCAGTATAACGTTGGTTAAAAAACAAAACAAAAAAAAGAACACCTCAGCATTTAGCACAAAAGACACATTTAAGCACAGGACCCAAAGCACATGATGAGTGGATAATGGGGGCACGGGCAGGGACATGACACGTCGATGAGGGAGAGGTAGGCACGCCACAGCCAATCACGGTGCAGCGCTTCCGAGCCCCCCCCCCCCCCCCCCCCATCCACAACGCATCTGGGAAGTGAAGGGGGAGGGGTGCCCCCAAGAACATGAAAGGATGCATGTGTGCTTGTGTATTTGTCCTTGGATCTACTGTATGTGTGTATGCCGACGCACTCGCCCCGTCAGTCCAACAGCGGCCGGTGATTATCAGTTCAGAGGAGAGACAGAGACATAGCTGTTTGTCTGTTTACATTGCATCCAGGAGAGACTGAGATGCCCCGACCTTGGAGTCAGAACACTGATATGTTTGTTTACTGTACATGGCCCACGCTCATTTTTAAATCCCTGGTGCAGGGGTTGCACACACATATGTCATCAAAACGTCACACCTTGGTTACGGAATGAGAGCTGTTCCTTTTACATAGCGTTCCGGAATCATGATTCCACCTTTGCTCTGTTACTACCTCCAGAGGCGTCACAAAACCGCAACAAGGGTAGAACCAAATGATCCCACCATTTCATTTACGCAGACTTTGTTCTGGAATAAAGGTTAAATATTCCCGTAACAGAAGTGTTGTGTAAAAGGCGCTACTGGTGAAGGTAAACAAAGAACTTCAGCAGCATTTTCTACTAATCTACACATAGCTGCTCTGCTCTCTCGCAAACACTAATTGAAGTTTTGACTTGTACTGTTGCATTGAGACACGAGCTACCAGTATCAAACACAAGCCCACAAACTCTGATTAAAACAATAAATCGAGTTATGCCAGTGAGTCTTGTACCTACAAGCTGAAAATACACCACTACAACGCAGCAAGGGAGGAATTAACCTCATGAAATCTTCATGAAATCTTCATTTGTGCAGCTCAACGTGCAGCCAGAATGAGATGATTCCCAACAATGTAAACACACAAATTCACCCAGCTGCCTTTGTGCTGGTAGAGAGTTGTGTTGAGCTGTGTTAGACATTCCCAACAAAGTCAGGTTTCTCTCATCGGTATTTTTTATGAACGGTTGTAAAATGATCTTTTAGACAAGACGAAAATTATATCAGTAAAATCCCAACAATGTTGCGTCCTCTTCGCATGAACAATTTTGAAACGCAGCATAAACAGTTTCTGTATCTTCTCTTTATGTGTTTTCAGCTACATTTCCTATTTATGAATTCTATCTGTTTCCCTCTGTGTGATACCAGCACATCTGATTTACTCGGTATTTCTTCCCACCATTTCAGAAGTTCACATAAAATTACCTTGACAGTCAGATAATAAAACATAGGTATTGATTGCTAAGCTGCACTCAATGGTGTCTCACCTCTGCTCACAAATGAACCAGAGAAAAGGAGAAGGAAAGGCAGGCATAAAATTCTTCCGAGGCTAGTTTGGAAGTAGCTTAATTACACATGATAAGGAGAAGAAGAGTAAGAATATTATTAAACCACAAAGGAACCAAAATGGTGACCTTTACTGTTTTAATTAATGGCTACTATTTCTGACCATTGTTTAAATTAGCCTGCTCTTGTTGACATGTTTTTTTGTTTTAACATCCATGACATTTCCTACATTTACATCTAGCATTCACACTATTCCAGTGTTTTGTCTGCACACAATAGAGAGTTTTGGAAATGCTTTTGACTTCGTTTTAGTTCAGAAATTCCATAATTACTTAGTTGTGTGGACGGACGAACCATAGACTTGACAAATTATAACACACATACTACTCTTGTCCTCCCTTCACTACTTGGGTGTTAAATTACAGTTGTTTCTGTTTGAAAGTATTGTGCAGTTAAACTCTCACTTCTGATTAAATTCACAGCAAGTGAGCTGTTATTCAAGTGATTTGCTGACTGTGTCCAGTCATTACCAGTCGGCATCATGTGATACATGACAGTCATATTAAAAATATTGCTAATATCAGAGATTATTTGGAAGACTTTGCTAGAACACGACTGTAGGCAGGGATCGTTCTCATTTCAAAACTGTTATAAAATGAACATGCATTAGTCTGGATGCAGCCCGGGGCTCTCTGATGTTAAAGAAAGTGGGAAAAAAAAAAAATTCAGCCTTCACAGCTTTTTATGGATCGACTTCAGAATTTAAGGGGTTTGTCCTTGTTTCATACTTTTCCATCAAGATTCATAAAAGTGTTGTAACTTTGGCAAGGCAATAATGATAATAACAATAATAGATTTTTACATTTTTTTTGCACTTTATTCCGGTATACTGATTTAACCAGTATTCAAGGCCTTGTAAATACATACAGTATGTGTCGAGAAGCAATGAATAAGTAATGAGTTATCCTATCCCCATGGCTCTCTGGTGTTAGTGGAAAAAGAGGGAGAGAGAGATTGAAAGTGACAGAGAAACAGGGAGCAGAAAGAAATATAGAATACAAGGGGAAATAGTAATAGAGATAGAGGGGCAAAAAGAGTAGTTCATTACAGTGGCATTCATTACCAGAGCCTGTGCTTTGTTTCTTTATCATCATCTGTCATTTCTCCATTGTGGTGTTGTAAAGCTTAATACTTACTTTTTTTTTTTCTCTGTTACCTGTCTCTTTCCTCTTGGGCTATCTGTCCCTTCACCGTGTCTTCATCTTGCCATGTTTTGCACTCCTCTCCTTATTTATCTCTGTCATTAGTTTGTTGTGTGAATGACTACAGTTACCTTTTGTGAAGGAGGAACAAGGAGCAGAGAGAGGAGCCGGTGAAACCAGCCTGCAGTTTACTGTCCTGCAAATAGCTCTCCAGAGGCCTCACAGACTACTCCAACGTAGTCTACCTAGGCCAATTTGACATTATTGGAGTTCTCTCGCCTGTTAATTGGGGCTTTTCCACATGCCGGTTCAGATTGAAGACACCGAATCTCACACCACACGCTTGGTTCGATGTTTGTTTAAGTTCAGCAAAAAAGTCTTAAAACTGGGCTAGAATCTGGGCCAGCCTAGCTAGGACACAGACCAGACACTGACATAAAAGGTACAAATACTGAATAATGTGGAGTAAGAAGGACAAAATAAACCATGACTTAGGTATTACCCATCCGATAACACGAGGAGCAGCCGCTAATTACTCGGTCGGTATATTTGTCACTGGGATTGATTATTTGTTCTTCCTCTACCAGCCCAGCTACACCGCCATTTACATAACACCCCAAGCTGTTGTAAAGACAGATCCAACAAGCCACTGCTTTATCAGTCCGTCAACTGCGACTCCCCATTCAATCATAGCGAAGGCTGCCAGAAGCTCTACCCCTCATCTTCTGGTGGCCATTCCCCTGAACGGTGATATACAGTAGCAAAGGAAAGTGAAGGACAGTTCCCACACAGCATGTTTTAATTGAAAACAATTATTGTAACTTTGAGACTTTGCACCTGAGGGAATGGTTTGCGAAGATAGAGAAATATATACTGTGGGCAATTAAACATACTGAGAAAATAAGATAGGTTAAAAATGCTTTTTTAATTGTACCAGTGGGGAGGCATAAGAGTGGGTGGGAGCATTATATATAAGCAGCAAGTGTTGGTTCAATGCACTGATGAAGGGAAGTCTGTAGTCTATATGTCTGCAATATCGTTTTAAGATGCAAAGAGCTGTTGAGAGTTCAGCAGCTGCGACTGGTTGCTCTCTCTATAGCAAAGACGAGAGGAGATAGCAGGGAAGAAAAAGAGGTCAGAACTGATCCGGATTTATTGGCTCAGCTGGTCATAAAGGAGTCTTTATCCTTACATTGCATTATGCAAGTCAAGATCTCTGCTAGCTACAGGTGAAAGATGACTGTTCTGCAAACACAGATTCTCAGAGTCTCATGCTCATATACCCCCACCCCCACCGTATGTTTCTCTCTCCTACAGGATGGATGACTTTAATACTGAGATGGTTAGGCTGAGGTGCATTCTTTACCCTGACTGACTCTCAAAATAAAAATCAAAGCCTCTCTTCTCTATCTGCCACACCTCCTCCATTCCTTCGCTCTCGGCCTTTGCCTCATCAGTGCTTCCTCCCTGTCCTTCCCCAGTCCTGCTCTACTCTTTAACTCTCATTCTACACCATTACCGAGGCATCCCATTGATTGATTGCGTGCATCTAGCCATTTATGAGAAGCTGCGAAAGGTATTGATGCTAATACATACAAGTTTGTGAAGTCATTCACTCATTCCCGCTCTCATTCAATCACTTCGAGCCACATACTCATGCACACACTGTACTGCCCTAGCCAAAGCACAGAGATCTAAAAATGCTTCCCTGTTTGAAAAAAATGGGTCTTTTCTGAAAATCCTGACTGAAATAGAAATACTCTTGAGTGTAGAACGGCACGGTTTTGGCAGACTTTCAGAGATTTCATTTATCACTGCCGAAGACACTGATAACTCCAGATATAACAAAAACTGTTAACTCCTAGTGTCCGTAATTGTCCACACCAAGTCCTAAGTTTACGCCAGTTTTCATGCATTTTCTCCCTCGATTCACTGTGCATTAAACATATACTGCACCGCTTCAAGCTAAGAATCTGTAATTCAATATCATATAGTGCATCAGCAACAAAACCTGCATGCTTGATGGATGATCCACTTAGAAAAATCAAACCCTAAGTTTGGAAACAAGTGGCACTGGTGAAGCATTAGTGTGTGGGGTTGGAGGAGATAACCATTCCAGTGTTCCTCAGCAAAGAAAATAGCTACAGAAGCAATATGTTGGTAAAATGGTGAGAAAAGCAGCTAAATAGGAGAAAAGCTAGAGCATGCTCTGCCTTTGCTCTGACCTGGTTCCAGTTAATCCGCCTACTTTACACGATGAACATTACCTCCACACTGTATTTATAGAGCTTTTTTGGTGTGTGTGTGTGTGTGTGTGTGTGTGTGTGTGTGTGTGTGCATGTGTGTGTAAGCTGTGTATAGCAATGTGGATTTTTTTATGTTTAGAGTGAATATATGTATTGATCTTTGTTCATGCTAAGGCTGAAATGTCACTAATCACTAATAACCAATAGATTGAATTGAAAAGCCCTTAATCTGTCCAATTTTAACCAAAGGAATTAAGAATAACTCCCACCTTCCCTTCAGAATTGAAAATCTCAGTCCGTTCTTGGGAGATAATATACTGTAGGTTACTCTGATTTTAAAGCATTGTATGACTTTCATCATTAATATTTCTTCAAATTTGTAAAACCCAAGCGATGGCCTAATTATCATTAAGCCATTTGTCTTTTCGTGCTTGTGCACCTAAATCAGTTCCCTCACGGTGAACATCTTCAGCAATGACTCCATCATAAGCAATTTACATACCAAACTGATAAGTCACTCGGGCCTTTTTTTTTTTTTTTCGGAAATTTTGTCACGAACTGCATTGTGGGAATGGGAATTCCATGCAGCCACAGCAGCAACAAACATAGAGACGACAAGAAATGAAACTGTGTCCATTACTGGGCCAGAAGAAGTAGAAGGAATCACTGTAAATCAATTGACATCTTATAATACAGGATGTGTGATAGTGAAAAACAATCCTTAGACTTCGGCTTCATAGCATTTTCAGACTATGTCTTCGTGTAGGTTTATCATACAAAGTGTGGCCAGGCTCTCACTGCTCACTTGCTCCTCAGTACATGTATGATAAGCTTACATGTTTCATTGCTTGTCTCCATGTTTGTTGCTGCTGTAGCTGCATGGAACTCCCATTCCCACAATGCACTTTGCGACAAAATCCCGAAAAAGCCAAGTGATGGAGTCATCTTCGGAGTTGTTCAGCGGGAGGGAAGTGATTTCGGCGTGTAAGCCTAGACTAATGGATTAGTGATAATTAGGCTATCACTTGTTTTATCACTAGGTTTTACAAATTTTAAGAAAAAATAATGATGAAAGTCATATGCTGCTTTAAAATGACTGCTGGCATTAAATGAGGCAGATATATACAGTAGGCTGGACTGAGGAGTGCATTTGTCTGTGGTAGTAAACAGCTACAACCTTTCTCTTTTATATGATGTCCACAGCTAATTTAGCAGATATATTATTAATGGAAATGCAATGCATCCAAGATTACTTTTCCTTTTCAAACACAATAAGGAAATAGACTGTAATATTTAATGTATCCGAGAACTGTTAATGGTCAGCACAAAATGTCTCTGCTGTGTCTGCAAATGTTAACTATCAATATGTTCAACTTTTTTCCTTTTATAGTCGAAAATTTACTCTTAACCTGTTTTGGTTCCTCTGTAGGCATTTTTGTGTGCATTATTCATTCTCATATCTAACTCTCTTTGTACAATAAGAGGCATAAATATACATAAAAATGATTGACTGAATGATAAGTGAACACAAAGGACTTGACTTTGAGGAAATAGTGGCCGTGTTGACTCAAAAGATCCAAAGGTTATCTTAACTATTTACTCACAATACTCCTAGTTTCCTTGACATCAATAGGTAGGACACTGTGCTTCCTTTGTCTTGTACTGTATACTCATCCACCTGACAAACCCTCTGTGACTCTGCTGCAGTCGAAATATGTGCTTCCTGACTTGGAAAAATGTGTCTGTATCTATCATTTTCATAATGTATTCTGTTAAGGCTGCAGTGCCTGATCACTGGATAACAATTCCATAATAATCTTTCAGCATATTGTCATTCCAGTGGTCTCACAGGAACCAAGACTTTCACCTTCTTCTTTGCACTCTTCTTTGAAGAAGATACTCACAGGTGTGATAGACAGGTAGGATGTTAAATAAATGATTAGTTGTGTTTCCATAAAAACATTTCATATGTATGTTGAAATTTCACACTGGAAATGTTCATGGAAATAGTAAAATTAAATAATTTTATATAATTTTCAATAAATTTTGCTAGCTTTCCTTTTTTTCTTTTTTTTTTTCTTTTTTAGCTTTAATGCACATAAATGAAAAGGAAACTTTTTTTTTTTTTTTAATTCTGGTTAGCAAACATTACATTCACATGACTGAACTGCTGTTTGCTGTATCTTACCAGATCATTTATATTATTGTATTATAATTACCAGTAAATTATATAAACATATCTAATACAATAGAACACGTGGACTCGTGACTGATTGTTTCCTCATCAGTCTCATCCATGGTTAAAAAAGACATTACAACAATTTTAGATGGAAAACAACAATGGAATGCTTTGCCTAAGCTATTCACTCCAAACCACTTTACAAAATCACACGTAATTTGCATTTTGGTTTTGTGACTTTTCATTTCAAATTGGTTTGACATTTTATGGAAACACAGCTTTTGACGAATGTGATCACTGATCACTGTTCAGGTTCTGTCAGAAGTGACTCTGCTTCTCTGTGGCTCAACTTAGAAATGACAAGTGATGAGGCAAAATTTGCAGTAACTTGAATGTCCACTGGGGGCAGTATCTATATGAAAGGCACCTTACACCCCAACTTTACAGCAGAAATAAACATGTTTACAACCTGTTAAAAAAATCATCTCTATATTTCATTTCCTTGTCTGCACAAGGGGTGAATCTTTATCCAACTCCCCCATTCAGATTATCTAAAGCCTGAAAGTTATGCATAATTAAGGCAGTGGCTGCTGTGATTGACAGGTGAGTGTTGTCAGTGTCTGCCCTGCTATGTGGGCTTTGATTGACAGCTAGCATTAGCTCATCTGCTGAGTCGGACATTTGGAGCTGTTGTTTGAATAAAACTTATTCTTCTCCCTTACAGGCAGCTTTGCCAAAGTTGTGTTTAAGAGGTTTCGCTAACAAGGTTGTCAGAGGATTGTGTCATGAAGTTTAGTGGCGCTGAATTGCAATAACTCACATGATTTCACTGTATTAACTGATGTTAGCATTACATTGTATTGCATTACATTATACACTGTCAGTTATCACATTGTGTGGTCTGCCAGGTTGTATACTAAGTAGCTCAGGTAGTCTTTATTAGTGTCTTTACATTTCATAGCTTTGAGATAAATTTGTCAATCAATCAATAAATAATAATAATCAATAAATCACAACTAATGTTTAATAAATTATTGAAATTACTTGATAGCATTCATTTTAGTTCTGTTAAGCCCTACTCGCTATTACTCGTGATCCTCTGGTAATTTGTAATACCTGCACTGATGTAAATTTACCATGTCCATCATTTATAATGTAAAAATAAAATAAATCCACCACAGGTTACCTACCATATTTCAGCAAAGGCTGAGGTCCTATGATAATATTAGTCCTGTGCAACTTGGCATCTCTGTAATTTTGAGGGATATGCAACAATTTTTATTTCCTACATTTATTCTGTGTTTGTTTCTGGTTTAGGACATTGGAGATGATAAATGAAAGTTTCAAAAGGGTTTTAGGTGGAAATTCAGGAGACTCATGTGGTGATACAGCATGAATATGCACTGATTGATTGATTTTCAACAGATGATGAGTTGGATGAGATGCATGACAGCCACAGTAAGAAATATTTTTCTGTTTTTCACCTGTTATGCAAAAGTATTGAGCCTGTCATTGTCAAAACTGGGGATTACATGGCGTGAAAAACAAACTTGCTTATCATCTGTGAATGTGCTGCATGAAGGACAGACGCTGAGGCGTACTTTCCAAATCATCACAAGTCCACAGGTAATCCTAGTCCCATTTGAATCATTTCTTAGTATGTGTGGTCGGTGTTTTCAGTACGTGCACATTCCATGCTTTGCTCCTCTTGAACCCTGCCTATGGTTTTCCACAAAACCAATATGCCAACAGCCAACACCACAGAGAGTTCATCTATGATTTATATATAGTTAATGATTTTGTTTCTTCATAAAAGTCCATTTGTAAACTGAGGCCTGGATGGCTAGTTATAGACAGTGAACGCACTTCAGGTTTAGATAAAAATACCAGAAGGTAGTTTAACATCCAGGAAGCCCCAAAAGATGTCAAATTAAAAATGATGTTGTGAAGTATCAATATCAATCCCCGACTTCAGCTTTTTCCTTGAATGTAACATGAGTCAGGATACAAACTTGAATCTCAAATGGGAAAGTCCAGGATTTTATGCATCACCGCTTTCCTCTTATACACTGAGGAAAGGCAAAAGAAGTCAAAGATTATTCAATGAGAAAGTCAAAGTCCTTACAGCACCATCAGGCAGAAGTCATAGATTATGGTTGGAGTAAAACAGTTAATGTAGGCATTTTATTTGCTGCAAAATCAAGTGGGATTTGTAATATAGATGCGTGTTTACAGCAACAGGGTAAGTGAAACCTTCATAAATTAGAGCAAGCATTTCATATTCATCTAGAAATTGAAGCATCAGCTCAGAAACATATGGAGATGCTATGAAGAGGATACATCCATGTTTTCCCCTTGGCTGCACTGTGGAAGTGTTCATGAGCAAGACACTGGAGACCAAGCCTGCACATAGTGGACTTCTGGATAGACTTCAGTGAAAAGACAATTCTACATAAGCATACTTCCACAGGTATACTGGATGCTATAAGGTGTGAGTGGTATATACCCACACACTGCTCAAAAATAGAGAGTCCTACACAAAGCTTCACAACAGAGACCTGCTGAAACAGTCTGCAGCCTTATGAGTCTTATCCAAAACTTAAATCACTGTTCCTTTCTCCTCTTCTTCTGTGCTCTTCCTTCTTTTTCTCTCGGGAGGGGTTTTGTCTTCTATCACACAGAATATTTCACAAAAGTACTTTCTCTCCTGCACACACACACACACACAAACGCACTGCTGACTTTCTCATGGAAGTGTTCTCACTTCCATTCCCTCTCGCTCTTTAAATGTGTCTCTGTCGTTCACTCTTCCTCTTTCGAGTCATCTTCATCTCAATCTTATTTTCTCCCCTGGATGTTCCCTTTGTCTGGCACCAGCACTCACCTTTCATTCCTCTTTTCTTTGCTTTTCCCTTCTCATTTGCTCAATCTCCCCTGCTGCCTCTTTTGTCATTTTTAACAACAACTTTTACTGTTGCTTGTATCGCATCTCTTTTATGACTGTTCCAAGAATCCATTTGAAATATACATAGAACTTAAAAGGATTTATGAAAATACAATGCACTCTGGACTTTGTGCGATCGAGCTTCATTTATTTTTAATGCTCTGACTTCAATACAAACAAGTGAATAATTGGTTGCAGCCCATTAAAAGCATATATCATCATGCAAGGTCATTTTCATACAGTACATCAAGAATATCCCCGTTTAGAAAGAGAAGTCTCAAAAAAACCATCCCATCGGTGAAGAATGAAGACAAATATTGCTTTCCTTTGAATTATTTGTGTGGTATTCAGGATAGGGTTATTTCATAGCCTTAGTATTTGACTCTATTCTGTTGATTCAGTCCAAAAATTATTAATAATACGTTTTGTGTCTCTGAAATTCGATTTTTCATATTGTCGTCAACGTTAATCATTCACTTCTTTCTGCTGGTGAGTTTTGCATTGTGGATTTCAGAGGTTTTATCTGGCCAGGGAACACAAGCATCTCTTAAATTTCTCTTAAAATGCTAACAAGCAAAAATTTATTCAGTGACAGTAAGAGTTTGCACAATAAGTGGGCTAATGTTTGTGTCTTCTCTCTCCTCATCATCATTCTCGGATTATTATGACACACATTTGATAATTAGACTGTGATGCTGATGAAGATATCAGAAATCCCATCAGAGGGGCTGCTTAATATTTCATACGTATCTAGATGGGCTGTTAAACTACACAACAGCCACAAGTGTAGTCGCCCCAGGCTCTTGAATATGTAAAACTCAACACAAATGCTGAAATTATTTTTCAAAAAGAGATTTTATTATTTTCTTCCATTCCTAATGCTGTATTCTGGAGTTGGCCTTTCCTTGGTTTGATGTTAAACTCTTCATTTATCCTGCATTACATTTAGTGGCAGATGGAATCAAACCATGGCTCTCTAGATGCTGGGTTTTGAAAATTGAAAATGGCTGAAACAGAAAAGTGATGAGTCGACCACTAGTGCCAAATGCTCAGTAGAAAAGCACTCCTCACACATATCTTTACTGCTGATGTACCCAAACCAGATTATTACCTCCACCAAGGAGGTTATGTTTTTGCCAGGGTTTGTTTGTTCGTTTGTTTGTTTGTTTGTTAGCAGCATAACTCAAAAAGTTATTGACAGATTTTGATGAAATTTTCAGGATATGTTCTCTCTGGGTCAAGGAAGAGATGATTAAATTTTGGAGGTGATCCGGATCACCGTCTGGATCCAGGAATTTTTTAAAGGG
>JAQQZY010000027.1:18903825-18938725 GCA_030068375.1 Ostorhinchus rueppellii | reverse complement strand
TTGAAACAACAGAATGACTACTGGGTTAAAGTGCACATATTACAATATCAGTCAGGATATTTTATTACATTATTGGTAAAGTTATTATCGGGTTTTATTACATTTTCCATCAAGTTAAGCGCAAATTTTATTACATTTTCAGTAAATTATTACATTATAGCTTGCTACAAGGCAAAACCTTATAGTCACTGATAACGATGAAGCAACCACTTTAAACACTGAAGGCAATAATAATAAAAAATAGTAATAATTTAGAGTAAGATTCAGCAAAACTTTGAACTATGGCCCACAGGGGGAAAGGTTAGTGGACAGTAACTGCAGGAAATCTCTAAATTTGTTCCCAGGCCAGTGTTGAAGCCTTGGAACCTAAATGTGAATTGTGTTTAGCTTTGAAATATCAGCAGTAAGCGCCAGGAGGGAGGTGGTTTGGGGATTTGGGGCTCCTTATAAAAATCGGGTTATACACACATAAACTCGGACAGTCTGGTGGTCAGTGGGAACAGAGTTTGAGAATGGTGAACGCAATACACTCAAAAGTTACCCTTTAAAAAGTTACGGTGGGGTATAGAGCCTGACCCTTAATGACTTTTGGAGCTTGGCAGGTGGTGTTTGTAATGCAGCAGGGACAGTTTGTTCCCGCAGGGATAGACATGCTCCATTCATATCAATCCAGTATCACCTTCACTGTCCTGGACCAAACCATGGGAATGTTGTTGTTCTTACATAATCTCCTGGCAAAACTAGGCCTTTTTTTCAATCTGCCACTAAATTCCCTCAGATTCAGTCTCACTGGGGCATTACGCTCACACAAAAAACACACATATGGACACACATCCTCTTGCTCAAACTCATATCTGCACATGTGACATATCCACATCAACCTTTAACACTTGGTTTTACGAACGTACTCGTGGATGCACACACACACACATACACACACATAGCCATGCACAGACTCACACAGCATATCCCAGTGCTCTGGATTAGGGGTACAGATTAGAGATTAGGGCCAGCACTGGGATTACATAGTGCTCTCCAGCCCCGCCTCTACCATTTATCCAAAGCACCACTGGCCCTATCATCTGCAGTCGTAATATTACACACACTAACACACACATTAAGTGAGAAAAAAGGAGCGAAGGGCTGAAGATTTACCATCGATGATATTTCTTCCGTAATCCTAAATTAGCACCAAGGAAGAGTCATTACTTCAGTGGATATTCATTGTTTTATATCTCTCATTCTCACATCATATTTTCTACTTTGTCTCTCCATTTTTCTTTCATCTACCTCTCTCCCTCTCTTACCACATAACAAAGCCCTAAAGTCATTTTCATAGCATTATTAACCGCCTCTAGCATCACTCACATTAATCAAAATTTTGCGTTAAACATCCCATCAAGTTCTGCAATCACATAATTTCCTGACTTGGACACTTCAAAGGACTCTTCTTGATCTCCTCAAGTCCCACAGAGACAGTAGATAAACCACAGGAAAGAAATTATTTATTAAGGAATTGTCTAGACTCAGAAACAATAGAAATGAATTAACCAAGAGGAGTGGGTTAATGCAGGTATTTAGGAGAAGAGATAAAGCTGTATGATAGATATCTTAAACTTCCAGGGAAATAGTCTCCTACAGTAGATGGAGAGTTTAAAGGATGTGGGTGAGGATTGCCTGAGGACTGTGGTGAGATGCTATATTGATTGCTGATTCACTATCTACATCCTTGATTCTGTACCTGGGCGTTTGGAACCTCCTGTTGGGGTCACAAGCTATTTTCAGGTGGACGCGATGAGATGAACTAAAAAAAAATGCAATAGTAAAATGGATGCACATACAAATACATTATCGTAGGAGTTCATTTGAAGGGCAACGCTTTGGGAGGGGAGGGTAAAGTAAGATGAAAAGATAAATCAAATCATGAAGAGTCATAATGATTGTCATACATGGTGAGTTTAGAAGGTCATGAACTATACTGATCCAGATTGGAGAATGAAATCCAAGCATACACTCGCTCACTATGAACAACAACAAAAAAAAAAACACAAAACAATGTTCTTGTCTTTTATATACTGTGCAATCAGTGTTACTCATGGCTCAAATGACTGCTAAAGAAGCCAGCTGCTTTGGGGACACAGAGACACTGCCCTTTATAAGTAAAGTTTAACTCCAATATGACAGACGTTCCACAGAATCCACAGACTTTAGCAAAGTAGAGAGAAGCTTAGTGGGTAGCTTAGTATCTGTTGACTAGACTGGCACGCAACCAGGATACCAGAGTTAGTATACTGATTTGTTCAGACTTGGCTCTATCTGCAGTTCTACGTGGAACTATATATTTTCAAGGCTAATAGTAACGTCCCTCCCTTGATATCATAGACTTCACCCACAGGAGGCTTTCATAATGTTTCATCACTACCTCTGCTCCTCCTTAACATGCTCGCCCATGCTTCTTGACAATCTGCCTTTATTCCTGTTACCTAAAGGTGTCATCCAAATTATTACTGCTTTATTTTGCCCACTTTGTTACACAATGATTGAAATGGCTTTGTCTGTTTTTTGTCAGGTGAATGCCGTCATGCCATTTGGGTGCCTTGCCCTGCGAGATGGGCGGACTTACGATAGCATGTCTGATGTCACCGATAAATATGAGATTGGACAAGTGCTCAGAGCGTAAGTATCATAAACCTGGCAAGGCTTTTGCTTGTATGTGTCGTCTGTTTCCCTCCTCGCACATGGAGAATTTACACACATGCCACTTTTCATTTCTCCCAAATGTCCTTTATTCTCTTCATGAATTATTTCAAATTGAATCAGGTCCATTTCCGCTGCAGATTTGGTTTGGCATATCAAAGCTTTCACTGAAGGAATGACAGAACGTAATAGCATGAGGCTAGTGAGTAACAGCCTTAAGAGACACGTTTTTCACATTTTAGCCAAGCAGTTGTCTGCATATTTTTGATCATCACAGTTCATAAAACACACTGTTGGAAGTCTTACATTTATTCACTTAAAATATTCTCTATCCTGCTCGAAAAGGAAAATCTTTCCGACATATTTTTCAAAGAGCTGTGAAAATAACAGCCAAATACTGACTGTTTTCTTCTGCTGCACACTTCTCCTTGACACATTGAAGTTGCACAGACACACATATTCACACACATAGTACACACACATACATGTGTGCACCCTACACTACACACATACCAATCAGTGTAAGAGGCCATATGGCAGCATCAGCATCTGGCCTCAGAGATTTCTGCTCATCTTTTATATAACACACACATACAAACATAAAACTCAGAATTAAGTGCACACACTGGCTGTACGCTCTTAATTTATGACAGAAAAAGGTGATAAGCCTGCGATAAAGATAACGTGTGCATTATCTATACTAGTCTACTAGATGCTTCAGAAGTCAGACAACAGAGTAGTAATAGAATAGAATAGAATAGAATAGAATAGAATAGAATAGAATAGAATAGAATAGAATAGAATAGAATAGAATAGCTTTATTGTCATTGTACAAAATAGCAGTAATGAAGTTGGTGTGGCACTCGCCCCCCACAGTGCAAGGATAAAAGTGCATATAGTATAATCATATGAGTTAAAAGCATAAAAAACAGTAAAAACACAGTAACAGTAAAAACATAATAAAAGAACAATAAATATAGAAGCTTTTTCTATTAATGTTAGCTTCTTCTTCTTAAACGTTTTCACATACCAAATCTCTCCATCCAGTGTAATCCTTTTCACTGTTTTGTTTCTCTATCTTCTGTATCCTGGTGTCTTTGTTGGTACTCCACCACTTTTTCCTTTGCTCTCACTCTAACACATGGCCACTTTTCACTTTCTTCTAACATTATATCTACCTTTACTTTCTTTCTGTCTTTTTATTTTTATTTTTTTTCCTGTTGCGTAGGAAGGAGTTCTGCGAGCTGTGCCTGGCTAAGGAAAGACAAACAGACAAGGTGTTTGTCTGTAAGAAATTCCTCAAGAAGGACGGCAGGAAAGTCCGCAAGGCTGCCAAGAACGAAATCATGATCCTGAAATTGTACGCAGTCAGTCTGTGGACAGATGGACGTATGCTTGAGGAATGGAGAGCTGCAGAGAGCAAGAGAATGACAGAAAGCTTTGCTTTTTCCAGTTTCTATTCACATTGCTGATCTCATACTCTATCAAATATCCTTAGCTATAAATGTCATTTAAGTCAGTCATGTCAGTGTTTGACTTGTGCTTTGTTTTGTTTTTAAGTGTCTAACCAGATAAACAGACTTACACCCACACAATTGTGTTTCTTTATGAGTCTGTTTAAACTCAGAGAATATGCAGCACATTTCAGTTAAATGGTATCTTCACTGGAGACTTGTTTTATTCCCCTTTTCTTTGTCATTTTTCCAGGGTCAACCACCCTAACATCCTACAGCTGATAGATACATTTGAGACCCGCAAAGAATACTTTATCATCCAAGAACTGTGAGTGTTTCAAATACTATTTCAATCTTTCCTGTGTAACCATTCCTTTCAATGTGTTTTAAGTGTGTCTTAATTGTGTTTGCGCCTTCATGTACCTTTACAGACACAAATCCATCAGCTCGAGGGTAGGGGTTGAGTCTATCCTCTTATTACTGTGTGCTCTGCTGCACCCCTCAGCAACAGAAGGAGGTGTTAGATTTGATATTTGCTCTTAGTAACACTCAACATTAGTCAGTGTTCCTGAAGCACTCTGCTTTGCCATAAGTGGGTCTCTACAGAGACCTAGAGATCGATATGCCAAAGTGTGCCCCATTCACGTCATTTGTGAGTAGTGGCTTTGTCAACACTTGGAGCTTTATATTAAAGAAACAGCACTGATTCATGAATAGTGTCTCTGTTCTGTTGCTTGGACAGAATAAGGCAGTGGGACATACAGGCAAGTGGACTGCTCTAAAACTAATTGCAGTCATGTATCTCCCTTTGTATATGTATTAGTGTTTAAAGCTCACACAGGCTATAGTCCTCTTGCTAAGGGCCATATGTGATGATTGCACCCATCAATTATACTCTCTCTAAAGTTAACCAGTCTTTCAGAGTAATGACCAACAGTCTAATTTTTAATTGCTCAGCAGTGCTAGGTTTAGGCCAGCCGACTGTTTCACTAATGGACCACAGGCTTTTGCTAACTGCGTTACAGAAAGCATTTTAGCAAAAACATGTGGTTTACAGCCACACCATTTTGGATAAAGTTTCATCATGCAATCTGTTTATGCCAAAATGTGTAGTGATTGTGTGTTTGTGTTAATGGAACAGCGCCACAGGAGGAGATGTATTTGACTGGATTTTGGACCAAGGGAATTACACAGAGAGAGACGCCTCCAATGTCATCAGACAAGTGCTGGAGGCTGTGGCGTACTTACACTCCCTTAATATAGTTCACAGGAATCTGAAGGTACGGTTCCTTAAGTGTACTGCAGTTACATTAAAAACACATTAAAGAACTGGTGTCTTATGTTTAGAAATATAACAGAAATGAATTGGCTACTTGCACCAGAAGGGAATTTTCAGTATTTAGTCAGTAGAATCGCTGTCGAGACACATAAAAGCATGGTACTGGCATCTTAGTTAATGACTCCATTTGATAACATTTTAGCAAGGGAATAAACACTGTCTTTATGGCTTAATGCAATCTCTTGTGATACATGCAGACAGATTGATATCTTTAGCACTCATTATCAAGCCATTACTAGGGAATTACTGTAACTTGTGGGCTTTGGACTCCCTCTACTGGCGAACATAGAAATTGTACCCTCTATATTCTGTGTGTGATCTAAAATGACAGAATTCCAGATTACGATTGAGGGACCAAGATGACCCACTTCCATTTATGTCACAAAGTTTCGATTTATTGTCAGATTGTACAGATGTAGAACTATTAAGAAATTTGGAACAGAGGTTGTGACTTAAATCCCATTTGTGATTATTGAAAAAGTATGAGGACCACACTGTCAAATAAAATTAAATCAAAATGATTCAATGTTTCCTTTTTAAATTTTCCTTCAGTTCAATAATTTGGCAGTATCGTTACCTCCATGGCCCACTAGATGGCACTATCGGGCCCTTTGGTTGAAATTGACTGATCTAGAACACTGTGTAAAGTGACTCGGTGTCCCACTTTGCATGCGAATGCACAGCATTTTTATCTGTAGTTGCTACGTCCCACATACTGAGACAATAAACCAGCCAGCTCTGCATTTAAATGTATCACTTAATTTGACTGAACTGTCAGAAAATGTGCAAAAACAAAATTACATTTTTCACTTTGATTTGACATTATCTTAATGTGAACTGAAATATACTTATTGTGGTATAAACTTCAAGTCAGTTATCAATCTTTTCCAGTTAAATATATTTCATGCAATGACATAATTTTTGCTGCATATTAATGGTAGAGATGACACATAAAAGGTCTTTCAATTAAAATTTTACCCAAACCTGGAGTAGACTGAGAGGCACCATATGCTGCCATATGGGATGGTAACAGCTGCGAAAGTTTTGTTTCTTTAAATGCTCCATTCCCTTACCACTGAAGCTGGAACATTTTTATTCAAAAAGAATGTGTTGAAGACTGCACTGTGGCCTGTGTAGTTTATTTTTGTCGATTTTTAAGGTAGACAGACTCAATACTGATATAATTTAGAGCCTCTTAAAAACTTACACATTGCAGCACATGTGGTTTATTGGGATCATCTAGAGGTATGAATGACAATATACTTTTTTGTTATTCACTTTATACAGCTGGAAAATCTGATGTACTACACAGAAAACAACCACAACAAAGTAGTTCTTCGTGATTTCTACCTGTCCAGATTTGAGAATGGACCCATCACAGAGCCCTGTGGAACACCAGAGTATCTGGGTAGGATACTATCACTAACTGTTCTTCTGTCACTATGCAAAACTATCTGTCTGTCTCTCACCCTCTTGTATGTTCATTTACCTTCTGTCAGTGAGTACAGGCCTGCAGGCATACTTTGCATTTTCAGCTTTTTTGGCTTTTTGTATTTTGAATTCTTCGCTGCCTTTTGCCTTTGAAGTCAATACTGTGTCAGAGAAAAACTCTTACAGTTGAAAGTAAAAAAAAAAAAAAAATCATGAAACCCAGTAAAATTTACACACAGAAAGAAAAGCATCTAACTTGTGCACTCCACTTCCACCCACTCGTCATCACCTTTCATCTTTTATCTTTTATCATCTTTGTGTACTGTCTCGCTTCTCTTCCTCTCATAGTTTTGGGCAAGGGTAACTTGGAGTGCAGAGCTTGGCTTTGGCCCGATTCTATCTGGGAAAAGACCAGAGCCATTATTCATAATGCTGAGCTAAGTAATTACCCAAATAAATAAGGAAAGACAATGGAGGCCCTCACAGGAAAAGGGCGAGAAACCAAAAAGGGAGAGAGAGTAAAATACTGTTCTTGTCTATGCAGGGCAGAGTTATGAATGTAGTGAAGTGGTTTATAAATGAAAATCTATATCATTTGTCTTTTCTCTGACTGCTCTCCTCCTCCTCCTCCTCCTCCTCCTCCTCCTCCAGCTCCTGAAGTGGTGGCTCGTCATCGCTATGGACGGCCAGTAGATTGCTGGGCCGTCGGTGTCATTATGTTCATACTGTGAGTGTCCACCCATTTTAACCTGTTAAACAGTTAGGGAAGACCCAGAAACAATTAATCTACTATGTATACACTTTCAACTGAAATATACTGTATTTGACATATATTGTTGATTATTTTCCTTGTTGATTTTCTCTCTCCTGACTTTCTTGCTAATAGCCTATCAGGTAACCCTCCTTTTTATGATGAGACAGAGGAGGAAAACACAGATCTACATAATCGCATAATCTTCTGTCGCATTGTTGCTGGTGACTTTGAGTTTGATTCACCGTACTGGGATGATATTTCACCTGCAGGTACATGACATGGCCACATGATGGCAATAAGTACACAGTTGAATTACAGTACTGTGAAGCATAAAGAATTGATTTTACAGTTGCCTAAGTTAAATAGAGCACTATATCAGATATTTAATGACTCATAGCAGAAAACACAATCTCAGACTCTGCAGCTAAATTGAATGGCAACAATAATTAAAAATGACTGTGTCTGAAAAACACTGCCTTGTTTTTTTGTTTTTGTTTTTTTCGCCAGCTAAGGAGCTTGTCTGTCGACTTATGGAGGTGGACCAGATGCTGAGAATCACGGCACAAGATGCACTTTGGCATGAATGGTACCTATGTACAGAGATTCAGAAGAATATAAATGTTGAAACACTGTCAGCAATGCTTGGATTCATTTTTATACCACCTGTTACTTTTGTCAGGATTGCCGGGAACGGTGCATCAGAGAAGAACCTAAAGGATGGTGTGTGTGCCCAGTTTGAGAAGAATTTTGCCAAGGCAAAATGGCGGGTATGGGTCACCTCTTGCTCACACTCTATTCACACAGTACTAAATGAATTATTAATTCACCAGCTAGTAATGAGCAAGCAATGGAGGAAAGGGATCTGTAACAAGAACAAAGTGAGGGTTAACAATTAAGGGGGTGTTAAAATGACACCAACAAATTTAATTATTTTACTGTGACAATTGTATACTGCATATATATATATATGAGTGTTTTTTGTTCAAGTTGCAACTCCCCAAAAGGTATGTTTAAGTTCGCAAATGATGGACTTGAAAAGGTCCTCAAAATGTGAATAAAGAAGACCAAGAAGGAGGAAATCACAGCGGTAGTGCTGAACAAACACCATAAGTAACAGTTATAATCCTCTTCTCTCTTTCTCCATGTGGTTCCCAGGAGTTGAAGGTATTGTAGTTTCCTGTGAGGGAAAGTGGAAGGACAGAGCATGAGTAGATCCTCATATTCAGCCTGGTTCATGATTCAGTAACAAAACATCTTGACCACTTGCTGAGGAGCACTCTTTCAAACATTTTTCACTGGTAGATTGTGAACTAAAATCCTGAAAAAAAAAAAAAAAAAAAACCTCAAGATAATCTACTTGAGATGTACTGATCATGTTTGTGCTGATGAACCTCTTCTCATTTGCTCTGTTCCTACCCACTGTCACTCTGCCTATCCCAGAAGAAATCCATCCACTTTGCCCCACTTTTCTTCAGTGGATTAGACTGGATTAGATGTTCAGAGTGGCCCGCTATGTTCCTTTCTTACTCCTCATCTGCACTACTTTGTGAAACCTGATTGGTAAAACTATGATAACAATCAACAACTAGGACTAAGGTTTATTCCTTTACTCTTTACTTGAGTAGCTTTTAGATTAGTGTAGATAAGGAGGGATAGAATTAGAAAGGATATAAAAGATGTAGGCCACTGTGGACTATTGAACTGCAGTGATTTGAACTCTGAGGTCCTCTGCCATTCCTCTTGATAGAATCCTGGCTCATTGCACCATACTGTACCTCAGTGTTATGTTCAAGTCATACAGAACCTGCTCAATCAAGCCATAATGTGATCAGTAACGTGGCTTTGTCCAAATAGCTTCTCACTTCCAGAGAATCAAGCCCTGGTTTAGAGACAGCGTCTAAGATCAAACATTTTCCCTAACTCCTTCAGCAGTTGTAGACTTGAAAGAAGCAGCTGAGTGTAAGAGACTCGTGAGCGTCCAAATAAGGAGGAGATTTACACTTACCTGTTTTTTTAGTCAACAAACAGTTAAGGAGTTGCTTGGGAAGAATGAGACTTGAGATGGATTTAAACCAGGGTACAATAATTTAAAGTCTCTTGGAAGTAATAACTGGCACTATTTTCTCTGTACTGTTCACAAAATAGCATCGCAGCCCTTAGTATGATGATGCTAAAACATGAAGCCTAAATAGGCTTTCTGTCAAATGCTTATTTTTGTATGCTTGGCCATAACCTACTGTTATAGCAATTGTTTTCTTAGAAAGCAACAAATAAGTATTAATCACAAAATATTAATTTTGGTCTTATCCTTTTTATTTCTCTATTTTTCTCTCCTTTTTTTCCTCTGTCTGTCTTGCAGAAAGCGATTCGTGTCACCACCTTCATGCAACGACTAAAGAATTCAGAAGCGCTGATTGACAGTTCAGCAGAGGTTCAAGGTGGTGAGGAAGCAGGAGAAGGAGAAGGGGGTGTGTCCCAAGGGACAAGTGATGAGGGGGATAGAGGAACAAGTGATGGAGGGATAACATCAAGCAGTGTATCATTAGAGGTGACTGTAGAAAGCAGACCAGCAGGTATGGACCAGGACGAGGAGAAAATTAAGGAAGGAGAAAAACCAGAAGAGATAATGAATATAGGCCCATCTGTAGGGATTTCCCCATCAGATAATAAGGAGCCTCCTTGTCAGTTGGGCCAATCAAATATAGTCTCCAAGCTTGCACAGGAAAAACCTGAGAAGGTTGGTCCAAAAAAAGTTACAGATGATGTAACCAGAAAAATGGCTGCCAATTTCAGTCAAAATACAGTTGCCCCAGAATCCAAGCCAGCCACTGTGGTGACGGCTGAATCCACCAAACCTTCAGATGGGTCCTTAGGCACTACTCTTGACAAAAAACCTACCAGCTCCCCTGATCCTGTCAGCAAACGTAAGATGGCTGCAACACTCCACGGCCCTTCAACCACAGTCGCTGCTACTCCCCCTGCTGCCACAACACTCTCACCTGAGACAAGACCCACAATGCAAAAGGATGAGACTGATGGGAGCTGGTGCCAAACCCAAGTTCCAGAGGCAGTGGCAGAGAGATCAGTGGGAACAGCAGTCACTCCAGTGATGGCAGCTGGAGCTTCTGGGTTAGATGTTGGAGTAGGAGTAAGATTAAGGGGGGACACTAGCCCTGTTGTTAAAAAAGATGGGGATTCTAGGAGAACAGACAGATACAGTGCTGAGTTCAGCATAGCAAGAGCAGGTCCTACACCGGGACAAGGTTGTTACACAGTTGGCAGCTCAGCTAGTTTGGGTCGGCATGTCACACCTTACAACCCAGAAGTTGGGACTGTTGGAATGGGGATTGCTGGGAGTTATGGAAGTCCATACACATCCCTCTATACCAGTGGAGGAGTAGGAATGTATGGGACAGGCCTACAGCATGGAGCAGGTGGAAGCAGCACCACAAGTGACTGGCAAATGGACAGTGTAATTGAGCAGATAGAAAAGCAAATGGCTGCTGTGTTGGAGAAGATTGAAGGAGACATGCCTTCGCTGCTTGAGCAAATCAGTGACTGTCCACCTGAACCACCACGGGCCCGGAGCACACACTCCTCACCAGCCACCTCCCGTGCACGCTCCTCAACCACACCCCCACCTCTTCCTACCTCTCCCAGGCCTGCACTGCCTTCTCTCCCTCGTCTTACTATTCCTCCCCCTTCCTATCCACCTCCTTCTCCACCTACACAAACCTCAGCCCAGGTTGCAGGAGATCAGGAAGACAGGGATGGACAGAGAGGAGCTGCTCGCACCAGCCAGTCACCAAGAGCTGGGATGGGCAGGGGGCTATGAAATGAGCATGCAAAACACAGCATTTTGAACACTGGATTTGTAATTTAAACTTATTAGTATAAAAATTCAGCTCACCTCAAAATATCATGCACTCCTAAGAATAAACGTTACCATGCAGCACTGCTTGGCTTGGCTCTGTGTTCATATGACTGGTTTAAAAAGATCTATGAATGATATCCAAATATTCCCGTGGCTGGAGTGTAGGTGGTGCCGTCTACCATTTTTCTCTGTCTGACAGTTGCCAGCGGAGCCAGGTTTTTGCATCTCAAACTGAACTTATGTGCATGAAATGCTCACTACGCAGCATCAACTGGCACAGTACAATTCTCAGAAAGCACTAAAAAGAAAAACTAAGAAAGTGTTATAATTTATCCCCTAAAATTGTAAATACATTCATAACTGAGCTCCTTAATCATATAGTCTCATATTGTAAACTTCCTATGTTCTAATGATTTTTTGCATATCACTCCAGTTCACTATTTTTGTTCACTTCTATTTATGTAGCTTTTCATATATATTGAGACATTTAAATCATTTGAGGTCCATGCAGTTGTACATAAGAAACTGAATTGCCCTGCCTTTCAAACGGCTGAACATTTGTTGAATTATGCTGGGTTTTTTTTGTTTTTGTTTTTTTGTTTTTTTTACTTTAACTGTCATTCAGAGTTGTGTATAATGGCCCAGCGTTTTGACAAGCTGGAGAAAAATATATTTAATGCAAGATAATGTAAAAAGCTTTGCAAAAACACAAACAAGCACAAACACCACCACCAGTGTGTACCCATGCATTTTCTCTTGAGGTCTCCAAAAATACTTCCTTTGGATCTGTCTTTGCTTTCATCACTTTTGCAAACATTAATTTCTGCTGCTAATCAGACAATGCGGCCTATTTGCTCCCGTTCAGCTTCAAGCCTGTAACAAGCCTGTCTGTCTGAATTTTATTCTGCTTTTGGATCTATGTTGTTCCACGTTCTCTGCTGTTTCCTCAAACAAGTCTCTACATCCACTTTTTGTCCTTGTGTAAAATGTGCTATGTTTGCAAGTCTTTCAATAAAAGGGAAAAAAGAATGCGTTGTATTCCTTGCCAAAACTCAAAATAATAATTGTAAAAACCTCATGTCGAAAAGTCCTTAATTGAAACTTGAAGAGCGACTACTAGTTTTGTATATTGTTGTTGTTGTTGTTGTTCTTAGTATTGTTTAATTTCATTTGCTTCGCCAAAGACCCGTTATACAAGAGTCTCATTGCGGTGTTGAATTATCGTTCCACGCATACAAGTCCCGTCTGGCTCTGCGCGACTCTTGGATCAGTTCATTAATGAGAAAACACGGGTGTGAACAAGTACATACGATTACACGCCGCAAAACACGAGATCGAATCATATATCAATGGTGAGTCCAGTACATTGTAAAATTTAAAATCGTATGTTTTGATGTTTGAGGTAGATAATCCACTTCATTTATAAGAGATAAACTAAATATACTTTTTATCCAACCCTCTCCATCAGAGTGATGGTTGTGCCTGTAACGTGCACATGTTGCTGCTTTGCTTTGCTTTCAACTGAAATAGAGTGAGGGGAAACGGTTCGGGCAGGCAGCCGTCCAGCGGAAAAACTCACACAGAGCCCGCCACCCTGACACACTTTACAGTTTGGATACGACGAGTGTTATATTGTCACCTTCTTTACTATTTTCTTGCTTAAATACAAGCCGTTTTAATACCACAGATCAGGCCGAGTACTATCGGATGTGGTAAGTTCTGTACACTTGTATAAGCTCTCGTCTTGTCCATGTTAGCCGTGGCTAGTTAGCTAACGTTAGCTAGTTAGCAGACAGAGCGGCACAAGAAGGAAAAAGTCGCTGGGTGGCTAGATAGCTTGAGAGCTAACTCCACACAAGCTAACAACTACGCAGTCGTTTGATCTGCAACACTGCTATTCGGTAACGTTAGTTGCTGTCGGCTATCTGAAATATTTTAGTTATCTGCCCCATCCTACCGTAGCTAACAAACCGCTGTCACGTAACTGTTAATGGTAAAATCGCATCTGCACATTGTATATGCATGTGAGTGCTGTGTTAATCAATCTTCAGTGATAACTATCGTTAACGGTAGCTGGAAAGCTAATTGGCTACAAACAGTAACGTTACAGGACGCAATATTGAGGGGCACGCACTAGCTAACTTGATGCGTGCAATGGTTGCTAAAATCTATTGGTCGATTGTATTCCATCTCAATACATTTAACGTTATTTTGAAAGCTTAACGTTAGGGTAGCATGACAATTGGTGTATTCACAGTAACGTAAAATTGCCCAGTGTCCTTTTTTGGCATGCTAAGATAAGGCACACTGCTAACATGACATTAATTGGGTTCGTGCGTGCCGAACCCAGGAAAAAATATTGTTTTTAATCTGTATGTAATATGATAAGACGGGAGACCTCTTCGACATGTGTATCGGAGAGTATGCGGCCCACTCTTTTCCTGGGCCTTTGTCATTTACCAGGCACCCCCCTCCCCCAATACTCCTCCTCTGCAAGGAATGCTCACCCCTAACCTCAATGTGACTGAAGGCCCAGACACTCAGCATCACTGAAGCTAGCAAGTAGCCCCACTTACTGTAATGTTGGACATATCACGTTTATAATTGGGGCATCACGAGGACTCATTAATGGTTTGCCCTGTTTAACTGAGGAAAAAGATGAACTACTTAGGCTAATTTCGTGTTGTGTTGTAGATGGGTTTAGCACATTTTCTTTCTAGCCCCAAATGAGTTATTTATTTGTAGTGCTCAGTGATGTTTGTCATTTAAACAAAGATGGAGTTATTGTTGAATTTCTCCCTAGCAGCTGAAGTCCAGTCTTTACCTAGAAAATATCATATTATAATTATTACTCCGAGTTGTTATCTTGCACTGGCGTCAGGCATGCTTTGTGTGTTTTTAAACAAATGCTTGGTGTTTTCTGCCATGGATTGTTGGAGGTCTTCCAGTTCATTGTACAGTACTACATAGCATGCATGTTCTGGCAGTTGGGGCGGGATGAAGGCGCGTTAGCTTCATCGTTGCAGCCAATGGGAGGAAGGCTTGGCAGAGCAGCGTGCTCACGGCGACCCTTTCCTGTTGAATATTTCAGCCCATGCGTCACAGATCCTCCGCCCCTTTCTCCCCATCTGCCATTTTGGTTTTGTTCCCGTCTGCAGTCGCAAAGCCAGCAACGCAATTACATAGGAGAGCCACTCTCAGTACAACGACATAGTGACTCGACAATATAGTGCGGACCACCTTAATCCCGAATCGAATTCCTTTTTTCGTACAATCGTCGTATTTACTATTGTGGTTAATACTGACATCTGAACACTACGGTAGAGGAGCGGGTTCGCATTGGGAAGGGACCGAGAAGGATTATTGGTAAGAAAAGAGAAATCAATGGAGCACGAGTGTAATGGCTAGTCTTTCATTCTCAGAAATGTATCGTAGAGAAATTCTCAACTTATTTGAATGGCTTTGTTGATTACTGAAACGTTTACTTGCATGGGTAGAGGAGCTGTAATGGTGAACTATCTAAATAACTAAACCCGCTGTCATTTTTTGCAAGCAGGTTGCAATATAGCTTCGGCTGCTAGCTTGTAAAGTTGTGTTCCGCACTGGGGGTAATGCAGGCCTAGGCCGACTCTGCTAATGGATAGGCTGGCAGTCTGGTGTTTTCTTGCCTCTGAGTTATTCATGTTCCTACTCTGTGTACTTGCCAAATCACTTAACTGATTAGTAGCACACAACCCTCTTAACCGTTCTCATTTCAGTGTTACTTGGTGTAGCTTTTTGAATGTTAAAAGCGTCAAAGTGGTTTGTTAGTAGTTGTCTCAGTGGGTAACATTACAGTACTTGAACACTTCCACCCTGGGCGCTTTGCTGCTTTGCTGTATCATGCCGGATGCCTTCATTTTCATTTATAACGAACTGCGACCGCGAAGGCTATAGTAAGATATGGCACTTATTCTGTCTGATCAGGGTTGTTTAAGACACCGTGGGTTCATTATTATGAACGTTAAAGTCGGACTCGAATGACTTGGTTTATTAGCTGCATCGGATGCGGAAATTGTAGCTGATTCTGTTCGCCGTGTGGGGGAATGTGTTCCAGACATTGCAGATTGTTTCACTTGTCGATGGTCCAGAGGAGTGTGTTGATCCTAATGTAGATGGGAGTTATTTTGATCATATCGCTATCTCATGTTCGTTTGCGCCTTAAAATGCGCAATATTTCGACCGGCACGGTGTGGTCCTTGTGTCACACCTGCCAGCCACTGTGAAGAGTTGCTTGTTTTACCGCAGTGAAGTTTTTAATGATTCAGCTTTTTTTGTCCAAACAATGTTGGCGGTCCTTAAATACCGGTATGATAAACAATAGTAGTACATAAACAAGCCTCCACTGTCTCTGAGCATGAAAAGACCTGATAATGCTGCTATTCATGTCTCTTGCCAGACTCTGTTCGTTTTCTAGCAGATTTGTGTTTGGCCTGCAGCCAGCCCAGCTGCTCCCTAGACTAGAAATCCTGTCTCTCCGACATGAAGGGGATTGGTCATTCAGCTTGGATACTCATCATAATACACCCAAAGCAATAAATTCAGTTTTTCATAGTAATGTCCACTTTAATCCCAATATATATATATATATATATATATAATATATATATGCTTTAACTGTTTAATCATCAAACAATTTCTATCACTACTGTAAATTGGGTATTTAATCATTTTGTAACTTTGTCAAAGTGTCAGTGTTGAAGTTTTCACCTTGAATGGTATGTGAATGGCCTTTACTTTGTGTTGATATGCAGATGTCCAGCTCGCCGCTGTCCAAGAAGCGTCGCTTGTCAGGAACAGAGACGAAGACGGGATCCCACTGCTCCTCCTCTAACTCTGTCAGAACTGATCTCTCCCACACACCTGCCAACGTAAGTGGACACACATACTTCTTTTAATTAATTACATTTTTGCATCATATATTGATTGTACTCTCTGTTTTGTCTCCCTAGGGCATGGCTAAGAATGGCAATGATGCTGAGATTGATGAAGGCCTGTACTCCAGACAACTGTAAGCTTTCTGTCTCAGAAATTCTCATTGTTTCAGTATTTATTCAGATTGTAGTTATAAATTATATTAATGTGATAATATTCCATTCTGTCCCTGTAGGTATGTGTTGGGCCATGACGCTATGAAGCGCATGCAGAACTCCAATGTCCTCATCTCGGGTATGAGAGGCCTTGGAGTGGAGATAGCCAAAAATGTCATTTTGGGAGGAGTTAGAAGTGTCACTGTACATGACCAAGGTGTTGCAGAATGGAGAGACTTGTCATCACAGGTGAGTAGAAATGTTGTGATTAACAGAAATTTTACTTCATTACAGTAATGTTCATTGCCGCCTTATTTCATCCATTCAAACTTTGACATTTTCTTGTTACAGAGATGCATGTAGTTTTGGTACTGTTGATTCCAAAGTGCAGCAGGGCTCCACCTGTGTAATGAGTCACTTTCTTTGTTATATTGCTGCCATTTGAATAGTGCTGGAGCTATTCCCTCCCCTTTCTAATGTTGGGCTGACCTAGATTTATCAGTGGGTGGCCTCGCCCAGGGTCATAATCATAGTAGAGTAATGGCCTGTTTTCGGACATCGTTAAATATGAAGTAAGGTCACTCTTTAAATCTGCTCAGGCATGTTTAATTTATATTTGGACAGTTTGGGGTTTTTTTGCATTGCAAAAATGTATACTTGTGGTTATTAGTTTCAGTTCTTGTTTCAATCTTGTGTCCTCTATCCATAAACATTTCTATTTTTAAGTACTGAAATTGTCCTCATGGCCCTTTCCAATTAGAGCTAAATTAGAAAAACAATGTACAGTTTTTCTGACACTCTGTATTTCAGTGTAAATGGAAGTATTCAAAATTACTTACAGTTTTTAATGTGGACCAAAACCACAAAATATATCTTTATATTGCATGTTTTATGCATTGATATTGGGTGTTATTGTATAATTAACTTGTAGAAATTGTTTCTTGTTTCTATTGATTTTTTTTTTTTTTTTTTTTTTTTTGTCAGTTTTACCTTCGGGAAGAGGATCTAGGCAAGAACAGAGCAGAAGTCAGCCAGCCCCGCCTGGCTGAACTCAATAGCTATGTTCCTGTAACATCCTACACTGGAGCACTTACTGAAGACTACCTGACTAAGTTCCAGGTATAATATGTGGATGTTTGTGCCAGCTTTTTTAAGCATACAGGAGGGGGGGGGGGTCATTAAAAAAATGGGTGCAAATGTTTACATTTCGTTCATAGGTGGTAGTGTTGACTAATTCCACCCTGGATGAGCAGCAGCAGATGGGAGAGTTCTGTCACAGCAAAGGAATCAAACTGATTGTTGCAGACACACGTGGGCTTTTTGGGTAAAACTTTGACCTTCCCTGTTAAAGCATTTTCATAGACTTTACACCAATGTGTCTGCTTGTTTCTGACACAAAGATTAACGTGTATTTATTTTGTTTTTTTTTTAGTCAACTTTTCTGTGACTTTGGTGAGGACATGGTCGTGTATGACACTAATGGGGAACAGCCATTGAGTGCCATGATTTCCATGATCACCAAGGTTAGTTAATTGTCCCAGTGGCTATCAAAACACTTGGAGCTTTTTGGGGATGAACACAGGGCATGTATGTAATTCAACAGAAATTAATTCCTCTCTCTCTCTGCAGGACAGTCCAGGAGTTGTGACATGCCTGGATGAAGCTCGTCATGGTTTTGAGAGTGGAGACTACATCACCTTCACAGAGGTTCAGGGTATGACAGAACTGAATGGCTGCCAGCCAGTGGAAATCAAAGTTCTAGGTAAGACTGTTTCCATTTTCAAAAAACGTTTTTGACTGGCTTGGTGGTTTCAGATTCATCTGAGTTCTTTCTCCCTAGGTCCTTACACTTTCAGTATCTGTGACACAGCTGGATTTACAGACTATGTAAGAGGAGGAATTGTCTCACAGGTCAAAATGCCCAAGAAAATCTCTTTTGTAAGTGGCAACATTGGAATGAAATGCATGTTTGATTGCTTTTCTGGAGTGTGATTTCTTTTTCCACTGAGCCATTCTCTAATACTTGTCAATACTTTCTCATTAACTTGTCATTTGCAGAAATCCATCTCTTCCTCCATGGCTGAGCCGGAGTTCATGATGACAGACTTTGCCAAGTTTGATCGTCCAGGACAGCTGCATGTCGGCTTCCAGGCTATCCATGCCTTCCAAAAGAAACACAACCACCTTCCTTCTCCTTGGAGCCAGGTAAATCTCAAATTCATTACTGGGTCTAGCTTCATTTTTGTCTGGACATTATTAAACAAAAACTAATTACAGTTGTGTATTGTAAAATTGCTAATAAGTTATTCTAAATGAATGGGTGCTCAAGAGTATTTTGTTGCATGTTCACCACAATGAACGTATATCTATTCCAGGCTGATGGTGATGAACTCCTGACATTGGCCAAGGAGTTGAACTCTGCCCAGACAGGGTCATCCAAGTTGGAGCAACTGGATGAAGCTCTTATCAAAAAGATGTCCTATGTGGCTGCTGGTGACCTCGCTCCTGTCAATGCCTTCATTGGGGGTCTGGCTGCTCAGGAAGTAATGAAGGTCGGTGAACTGATGTTTAAATTCAAGACACAGACTACACACAACTGGGCATCATCACCCTCTGGTTTCTGGATGCATTTGATTAATAATTTGGTTTGAGGTGTAGCTCCCCATGTTGGGTAATGGGTGTTTTATATGGAGTTTTGTTGCCTTTTCCATTGACCTGCTTGGACATGTTGCTTCAGCATGTTCAAATCCAATTTAACCATCCTCTGATGTCAAATTTTAACATGTCCCCTTTCCTTTAGGCATGCACAGGGAAATTTATGCCCATAATGCAGTGGCTGTACTTTGATGCCCTGGAGTGCCTGGCTGAAGACGAGGGAGTCATGCTCACAGAAGAGGAATGTGCTCCTGTAGGTGTTGAGACCAAGTCAGAATGCACACTAACGGAAGATGTTTGTGTGGATGGAAAAAATTGTTCAACCTTTTTTGTGTTTTTGGTTTTTTTTCCCCTTGATCTTTTTTCAGAGGAACTGTCGATATGATGGGCAGATTGCTGTATTTGGCACAAAACTGCAAGATGAGCTTGCCAAGCAACGCTACTTCCTGGTGAGTGAACCAGTCAAACATGTTTTTAATTTCTACTTGGCATCCAGATGCCCAGGAAAATAAGGTGCTTTGCACTACATTAAGGCTGTTTTTCACCTTGTACACTGCTGGCATACCTCAGAAAAGTATAGATTCTTCTCATGTGCTGGGATTGTAATTTATTTTATAAAGTGTAATCTTTGTAATTACATCAGGTTGGAGCTGGTGCCATTGGCTGTGAGCTCTTGAAAAATTTTGCCATGATTGGACTTGCTGGTGGAGATGGGGAGGTCATTGTGACAGATATGGACACCATAGAGAAATCCAACCTCAACAGACAGTTCCTCTTCAGGCCCTCAGATGTTACGGTTAGTATCGCCACCTTTGTGTAGGTTTGTGTGTTGCTGTATGTGGTGAAGTTTACATAATTAATTTTGCCAGTTGAAATTGGTGGCTCAGTGAAGTGGTATGGATTTTCTGTTGATTGTAATTGATTTAAGTGCACTTAATCTAACTGTTGCTGATGGATGAAAACATACATCAGCCTTAACTGTTTAAAAACTATAGGATGTCAGAGGTCATAATGGCTCTGTCTGAGTGTATTGGCTAATTCAAGTATTGCATAAGGAAATGCACTTGCATTTGGAAATAAGTTAATAGAGGAATATTATAAATCTAATGTTGTACTATATAATTGCAACTAGTGTATTTTAATCTGTCAATCTACTTTATCTTCACATTTCTCCCTAAATGGTCGCAAAAATTACACCTGGCTGTGCATATGTATAGGACTGCAACTAGTTGTTTTTAATTTACTGGTTATTTTATCAGTTAATCATTTGGTCTATAAAAGGGTGAGGAGGGTTGTCTTAAAGCCCAAGATGACACTTTCAAAGGTGTTGCTGGTTTCACTACCTACTTACTGTCACGGAAGAGGAATGGAACCAGAGTAGTATTGAAATTCAGGAAGGTGGAAGAATATTAACCTTGTTTACTTACTCAAAAAATTCAAAACCTATTACCCATTAGTTGTCCAGGAGTTAGAGTCAAGTAATCGATAGGTTGTGGCTCTTTGTCCAAATTATGATTTAAATGTCACAATTTTCAAATAGGTTCCAGTACACTAAAACACAGGGAAACATTACTGCTAGTTTAGTGCAGGTTTGTAGACTTCACAATGAAACTTTAACATAACCTCTGTTACAACAGAAAATGAAAAGTGACACAGCTGCTGCTGCAGTGAAGCAGATGAACCCCTCCATCAAGATCACGGGTCATCAAAACAGGGTGGGGCCAGACACAGAGAGAATCTACGACGACGATTTCTTTGAAAGCCTTGACGGAGTGGCCAATGCACTTGATAATGTTGATGCACGTAAGACATTGGCTTTTTTTTCCCCTTACTATCCTAACTAGGCTGAAATTTCAGTCCTGTTTAAAGTTTGCATGTTGTAACCTCCGTCTCTCATGTGTTTTGTGTTGGTTTGTTTTTTTTTTGGGGGGGGGTGTAGGTATGTATATGGATCGGAGGTGTGTTTATTACCGCAAACCCTTGCTGGAGTCTGGCACTCTGGGCACCAAAGGCAACGTCCAGGTCGTCATCCCCTTCCTCACAGAGTCGTATAGCTCCAGCCAAGATCCACCTGAGAAATCCATCCCCATCTGTACTCTGAAGAATTTCCCAAATGCCATTGAGCACACGCTGCAGGTTAGGCACACATTACTTTCATGCAACTCACGTTAAATGCACATAAATTTGCTTTTCTATTAAAGAGATGTATATTATTTTGTCTAAAATGGATGGCAAACATTGGCTAACCATCATAAGTGGAGGGAGAGTAATCATGTTAAACGTTCTACACATACACTATTCTTGTCAATGTATTGTCTGTAACCAATTTGTCGTCAATGTCTTGCATTTTGTTCAGTGGGCTCGAGATGAGTTTGAGGGGCTGTTCAAACAGCCACCAGAAAATGCCATGCAGTACCTCACGTAAGTTGTTTTTTTTTTTTTTTTGCTGTGACTTCAACAAAACATTAAAAAAAACAATGCATTGTTAGTGCCACGTGTGGATTTGTGTTTTGAAATGATGTCCCCTATATTGTACCTCCAGAGATCCCAAGTTTATGGAGCGTACTCTGAAACTTCCTGGAGCTCAGCCTGTGGAGGTGCTAGAAGCTGTGCACAAGAGCATTGTTACAGACTGCCCTCAGAACTGGGCTGACTGTGTAGCCTGGGCACGTAACCACTGGCAGTGCCAATATAGCAACAACATCCGCCAGCTACTGCACAATTTCCCACCAGATCAGGTACACATTAAGCTCACCTCACTGTTCTCGGAACGTTTGCCTCTGGGTTTAGGCGTTGTCTTTATTCCACATGGGAACAACATTTTCTAGTTGACTTAATTAGATGGCTGTTGTGAGTAGTAATCACTGTAAAGCCTAGGCACAAGCTTTATCCAGGAGTAAGGAGTTTATTACTGCTGTCATTGTAGTTGGAGTAAACATTTGCTGTTAAGTAATTTCACTAACGCATTGTTTCCATTCTGCAAAATATACAAGTAATGCTACAACTCTTGCATGTTGACTACATCTTACAATCCTACACTTAGTACCACCCACCTTCTTCTTCTCTTTCTTTTGTCTCTACAAGTGCCTGAGTTTGATTAACATGGACTTAAATCCCACTAGGACCTAGAATAAATGTACAGTCATGGCCCTACATTTTTGGCAGTGACACAATTTTCTGGGGTACATTAATGAACATTCAAACACATTCTATGAGTTCCAAAGATTACTATTGAAAAAAAATCATAATGTATGCAGAGAATTTGTTGTTTTTAAAAGTTTTTGACCATGACACAGATTCTTTCAGCTGAGCTGTTTGACTCGTGTGTTCAGTGTTGATCACCATAAACTATTCTAGTTTTTTGTTAACAAATGTAAATCATTTGTACCTTTCAGCTCACTAGCTCTGGTGCCCCCTTCTGGTCTGGCCCAAAGAGATGCCCTCACCCCCTAGATTTCAGCACTAGCAATGTAAGTTTGGGTTAATAATATGTTTGTTAATTTCAGTATTTTCTCTGCTGATCAGGTGTTTTTAATTGAAGATAACAGAAGTGCTCTTTGTCATAGGAGCTGCACATGGACTACATAGTTGCAGCAGCGAACCTGTTTGCCCAGACATATGGCCTTCAAGGCAGCACTGATCGTGCAGGTGTGACAAAGATCTTGCAGGAAGTCGACGTACCAGTGTTTACGCCCCGCTCTGGTGTTAAAATTCATGTCTCTGATCAGGAGCTGCAGAACAGCAATTCATCTGTTGGTAAGATACACAAACCTGACCTTGTACAATCAAATATTACACGGAATTAAGATTCATGTAGTAAACGGTAGCATTACAGGCTTCTGTTAATATGAGCAAATTAGCCATATAAATGCAGTAAGATCCATGAATATTTGGACAGTGACACAAGTCATTATCCATCTACAGTGTGAATTGGTTTTGCAGCATATGTCTGTATCTGAACAGAAAAGCGTGACCTGTATACTTCAGATTTCATCCTGTTACTTTTATCAACATCACATAAGTGACACTGTATGACCCAGTTCCAGTGGCAACTATACATGTTCATGACATAACATCGTCTCCACCATGTTGGATACATGTTATGGTCTACTTTGAACCAGGAGCTGCTCCAGACTTTTATCTCGCCATCATTCTGGTATAAGTTGATCTTTGTTTCAACTGTCCCTAGAATCTTTTACCAGAACTGGGCAGGCTTTCACAATTGTTTTGTCAAATTCTGATGTTTTAACTGTTTAGTATTACCAGTGGATTGCACTTTGTCGTTAAGCCTCTGCATTTACATTCGTGAAGGCATCTCTTTAATTATAGACTTTGATAATGACACGATGACCTCCTCTAGTGCATTCAAGACTTTTCCGTTAGTTGTCTTTCCACTTAAGTTGTCTTCTAGGTCTTGTGTTATTGATGAGATCACTAGTGGATTCATTATTTTTAAGACCGTATCAAATCCTTTTTTATTTTCTCTCTCATATTTAAATGACAAACTCAGTCACTTGCATCTACACCTCTTTTTACTTCGTTTTGACATTTCCATTGAACACCTTCTAAATGTAAATTCAATATTCGAAATTGACTCCAGACCGTTTATCTGCTTCATTTAACATACAAAACAGAGAATCGGACACATCTGGACATGAAGCTGGTTGTCAGTCAGTGATCCAGGTGCTTCTCAGCCTCTGGAGAGGCTTTGTTTAAAATTTTGTAATTCCCAAATGAGTAATGTGTTGCTTTAAAAAAAAAAAAAAAAAGCTGTGGAATTAAAGCTGAAAGTCCACATTTCTCACATCTTGAATGCTTCATGTCAGATCCACTGTGGTGGTCTTCAGAGGCAAAATTTGTCACTGCTCAAATACTTGGGGATCTAACTGTACTTTGTATAATCAAACATATGTTATATGTAGAGATGCCTTGTAATTTTGGGTCATTTTTAGACCCATTTAACCACTGATCTATGTGTACAGATGACTCCAGACTGGAGGAGCTGAAGTCCCAGCTGCCCTCCCCTGAGGCTTTCCAATTTAAAATGACCCCCATTGACTTTGAGAAGGTACACCATCTCTCCTATATTTTATTAGTTGTGTTGAAATGTGGTAACCTGTAATCTAACCTTAAACTGTACTGTTCTTTTCTGCTTGTGATGCTGCGGGCGCTGTGTTAAAAGGATGATGACACCAACTTTCACATGGACTTCATTGTGGCAGCATCCAACCTGAGGGCAGAAAACTACGACATTCCACCAACAGACAGGCACAAGGTGAAGTAAACGACATTCAGAACAGTGTCTGGCCCATCAGTGGGTTAAATGAAAAGGCTTCTAATCAGTTATGACACATGCTCCGATTTCCCTCAGGATTAGAAAGTGAACCTCCTTGTGTTCCTTGTTCTTGGAATACAAAACTAAATGGCTCTGTGTTGAATAGATAATGGGTAGAATATATTTCATAGAATATCACTGTAAATAGTCATGAGGACAAATTGATCTGATCATAATGAAAGCCTACTCCAAGCGCTATTAACCAAAGACTGGATGTGTCTAAAATATGTCCTAATTGGTTCTTTTGGCTTTAATTTAGTTGTAAAGGATTTTCCTGTAATGGGAATGTAGTCCGTCTGATCATTTTTGGGATGGTGTGTCTGAAGATGATCCGTGTCAAAATTAGTAAAGATTTAACAGTGTTTGTGGTAGGGATGCAGTGATACAGGTTATCTATGGCTCAGTTGTATTGTGGTTTTTGAGTTGGTGTGTTTCGGATGCCTCCATGATTCCTGGTGATATTGTTCCGTATTCTCCATCTGTACAGATTTGTAAACTCCCGTAAAACTGACAGTTATGTACGTAATGTACACAGGGGATGGACAGAACGCTCCATCCATATCCATCTGAATCTTAAACGTAGAGCATAATTGAGCCCTTACTTGGAACTGGATTCGAGGTCCATTGAAGTCAAAAGGGCAGGGTCCAGTGCACAGCTGGGGCTTTGCTGAGCACCACCAGGGTCTGCGTCCAGCTCGAAGTTATGACAGAATTCTGAAAGTCAGTTATCTTGCAAAGTTCTAATACAGGGTGTCCCAAAAAATTGACGTCATGGAAATGTCCATATCAAAGTGACTACATGGTCAGGAGAAATTATACTTAATAGGATTTAATTTGGACATAAAACATTTTATTCTACAAATTTCAAATGAAAATTCTGGGGAATGGTAATTTTATAATGTTCCAAACATGAACAGCCTTCCTCTTGAAACTTCTTATGCCATTTCCAAATCTGCTTTATTGTTGGCACTTTGTGTGATTTTCTAACATTCACATTGCACTTTCACATTTGACTAAGTTTTGGTGTACTTCAATACACAGAACACCTTTTCTGGTGCAGTAAGTGGCATGTCTATTCTTGAAAGCAGAACAATAAAAAGTTGGAGTTTTTCGCAGAGTAAACAAATTAGGTGATGAAATGTCAGTTTTTTGGGACACCCTATATGAAGGCGAGTTGGCTGGAAATATCATTTGAAAATGACAAATGAGCTGTATCACAATGCATGCTCGTATTGTACCACCTGGGGCATACTGATTGGTACGGCGTGTACCATTGCACCCCTAGTTTGTGGGTATAGAAAAGTTCAGAATCAGTTATTGAAGACTCTTAAAATTAATGGAGGTGATATGTTATCATGTCTGGTTTGTGGAATTTTCCAGTCTCACCAAATGACCAGTCACTTCAACAATGCTGCAATAATGCAGTTTCCACCCTTCCATTTTCCTCCGCTTATGTGAGTTGTCTGGGGGTGTCGGCCTGAGCAGAGAACCCCAGATGTCTCTCTCCTTGGCCACCAGTTTTACTTCTTCTGGGGGGATTCCAAGGCATTCCCAGGCCAGCTGAGATGTAATCCTGTCATGTCCTGGGTCTGCCCCAGGATCTCCTCCCTGTTGGTCATGGCAGGAACACCTCACATCTTGATCAGCTGCCTGAACCACCTTAGCTGACTTCTGTCAGTGTGGAGGAGCAGCGGTTCTACTCTGAGCCCCTCCTAGGTGGCCAAACTTTTCATCCTATATCTAAGGAAGAAGCTGGCCACCATGTGAAGAAAGTAATTTCCACTGTTTCAGTCCATGATCTGCTCCTTTTAGTCACCACCCACAGCTCGTGACCATGAAGGTAGGAACATAAATTGACTGGTAAATCGAGGGTTTTGACTTTTGGTTCAGCTGCTCCTTCACCACAGATCGGTGCAGCATCAGCAATACTGCCGATGCTGCACCGATGTGTCTGTCTCATGCCATCACTCATGAACAAGAGCCTAAGATTCTTATATTACTCTACTTGGGGCAGCAAGTCTTTTCCAACCCGGAGCGTACACTCCACCCTTTTCCAACCCTCCAGTCGTCCTCCTTGAATAAGGGAACCGCCAGTCCAGAAGTGCTGTTCCTGTCCTGAGGCATGTCAGTCAAGACAGCCCCACAACTTCCAGAGCTTTAAGGAACTCTGTTAATGCTGGATTGTCACATCTGGGAGAAAAAACTATCTAAATAAGTTATGGGGCTTGGTTACATGTCATCTATGTTCGTGAGGATCTAAAAAAAAAAAAAAAAAAAAGTGGCCTGAGGTAATGTTTAACTTTTGCTTAAATTCCAATATGAAGCATAATCTGACACTGCAGAATCTTTGATCCACTAGAAGTTGGACATATTCGGTACTCTGAATGCAAATGAAGGTTATGCTAACTCTTACAACTGTTACGTCAAAGAGGCAGAAAAATGTCTATTTTAATCTTGACTAATTGCACAAAATGTAACTTTCTTTTTTGGTGGTGGGGGGGTTTTTTCACTCCAATACAGAGCAAACTGATAGCTGGCAAGATCATTCCTGCCATCGCTACAACCACAGCTGCAGTGGTCGGCCTGGTCTGCCTAGAGCTCCTCAAGATTGTCCAAGGCCATAAGAAGCTGGAGTCATTTAAAAACGGCTTCATGAACTTGGCCCTGCCTTTCTTTGCCTTCTCAGAGCCCATCGCTGCTCCCAGACACAAGGTAAGCAGCCATTTATTTTCATGCATTAGCAGTGTAGTAGTCTCTGTATGCTTAGATCAGTTATTTTCATTGGTAATTTAGTGTTTATTGTCTTATTTACGTTCAGCGCCTTAATCATGTTTCAAGAAGAAATCTTCAGTGACTTTTGTAGAGAGAAAATTGAGCTGGAAATGTACAAAAGTCTCTTTTCTATATTTAGTTATTAATTTATGCAAAGAAGAGGAAAAATGTAACAATTTGGTTCTAAATAGTTCTGGATAGCAGATGAGTGTAGGTGTTTTTGAGCTCCAATGATGATTCAGCCATGCTAATACTGATGCGTCAGGCAGATACAGTTTGTCTGCTTGGATGCAAGTGAGTGCAACTCACCTTCTCACGCTGATGGGATCAGTGTGTGCTGAGGAGATGAATACCATTTCTGAACATCTTGTTTTGTGCAAGATGCTTATGACTTGCTATTTAGATCTTGTAAATGTCTGTCAATGCCAAATCCATCTCATTGCCTCTGCTTCCTTATTTATAGTACTACGAAACTGAATGGTCATTGTGGGACCGCTTCGAGGTCACAGGAATGCAGCCTAATGGGGAGGAGATGACACTCCGACAGTTCCTGGACTATTTTAAAGTATGTCCTCATCAAATTGTCTTAAATTTTTCATACAAAAAGTTACTGACTGATGATTAACCCTGTTTGTATTTCTCTCATCACTTAAAGAATGAGCAAAAGTTGGAGATCACCATGCTTTCTCAGGGAGTGTCCATGCTCTATTCCTTCTTCATGCCTGCTGCCAAACTCAAAGAGAGACTGGACCTGCCGTAAGTACTTCATTCACATCGTACGCCTTTATTTTGCAGCTGTTATTCATTGACATAATCCTGTTGCGTTTGTGTGTTGGGTAGGATGACTGAGATTGTGACCAAGGTGTCCAAGAAGAAGCTTGGCAAGCACGTGAAAGCCCTGGTGTTTGAGCTGTGCTGTAACGACCTGTCAGACGAAGACGTGGAAGTGCCCTATGTCAGATACACCATCCGCTGAGCTTCGTACAGAACCCATCCACAAAAGGGTGGGGTTTGCAGAGGGAGGGGGGGATAAGGGGAGGGAGTTATAACTGAGGAGTTGGGGGTGGGAGGGTTGATCCAGGTCAGCTGTATGGGATCAATCAGTTTTGTTCTCTTTTTTTTTTTTTTCTTTTTTTTTTTGGGCCTGTGGTTTGTGTAAACCTGTGCCTGAGTGTACATAGTCCCAGTAAGCTGACTAAAGGATATGTATGTGTGTTAGAAATCCAGTTGTTGCTAGGCTCTGACAACAGGTGACACTGGAGGAAGGGAGCATGTATACTGGACCTTCTGTCTGTAGCAGAACCTTTCCACTCAGTTCATTTCCAAGCCTCGGTGTTACCTTGGATCTTCATAGCCTAACTACACCCCTGTGAAACATCCTTGCACTCCTAACCTGCCTTCAGCACTAAAGGAGGAATATTTTAATCCAGGCAACTGTCTCCATCCACACTACCTGCTCTCTTCCTTCCTCCAAACCTCGACTCTTATGACTTGGCCCCATATTAAATTTTTTTTCCTGTCACCTCAAAGACACAAAGTAAGTTCAGCAAATAACCCCAAACATTATGACATTAAAAAAATTCCTTTTACCCCCAGGCCATCATCACTGCCCATGATTTTCGAGACCCTAAATTTGAAATTGTGGAAACACCTGAAGACAAAGGCTCACTCGTGACTGAAAAAAAATCTAAGTGCTTCTCTGGCACAAACAGGAAAAGACCCATTACTATTTTACGGTCTCAAGCGTTTCACCCTTGCACTCACCTCATTTATCACTGGCTTTGTGGCTTTGAAGGTGCTCTTGCACATGACATCAGTTTTCTTCATCTCTCTTTATATTTCATGTGTTTTATTTTCTATTTTATTTTTGGGGGAGGGGACAGAGTTCCGGTGCACACACCTTGTAGATCATAATCTGTCTTCTTTCTACTTTGTTAACTCCAAATGACAAACAGTATAAGCAAGGCATTGAAATGTATCTTGAAATGGGAGCACCTAGTGTGATAGTGAATAAACATGTAAAAACATGCCTGATTTGTGTCATTATTGTGTAATGTTTTATTAAAGCATTTTTTTTTTTGTATCTACTGGCTCTAACTTCTCTTTGAACGCTGACAAACTGATAAGTTTCTTGCCAGCTTGAACGATTTCATTTCAGAGCTTATCCGGGAAGTAGCCTGAGATGGTTGAACACCTACTCGTGAACTTAATAGAGAAACCTTAGTTGTACATTATAGTTATGCATTAAAAAATATCAAAGATTTGCATGCATTTGTGTTCCAGCTTTACATTTGCTAATGACCTTTTTTCTCATGAAAGAGGACATGTCATCTGTTTCTGTGGAAGTTTGTGCTCACTTCCTGTCAAAGCGCTTCATTTTCTAGAATGAGGTCTTGTCTGTAAAGTAATGCTACAGTTCAGTCATTCGGATAAAAGGCTTCAATATAAACTTCATATGCGTCAAGTTCTGAGACCTCCCCTCTAAGAGCGGATACATGGTTGTGTGCAACTAAAGGATGTGGTTGAGTCTGAGATGAGGAAGAAGCGAGGAGGAAGGACTGAACAAAACTCTGACAAACTGCCTACAAACAACGCAACCACTAAAAGTGGTGTGAATGTGGATCTTTTTGTTTTAACGTTTCTCATTTTGAGAATGTTTAAGTAATCGGTGAGGATGTGCTGAAGACAAAGATGGAAGTGGAGGAGACTGGAGAAAAAAGGACTTCCTGGTCTGTAACTAATATTTGTTATCAGTCTTTGCTTTTCTGTGTCAGATGCTGTGTTAACATGACACAACTGTAAATATATCGACAGAACACTAGTGCGGTGCTGTCCTTTTATAGTAGTTTACAGGAGTTAAGGCATGGTAGTAATGTGCACTGGAAAATAACTGTTAGAAATGACAATCTTTACTTTTCAGTGAATAACAACTAAAAGCTCAAATGAATCAATCACAACTTATTTATGATGTGCATTGTGTTGGGATCCTGTTTTGTGCCTTGTGATGTTTTACTCTGTATTTTATTGACATAATTCAGTGTATATATGTAGGTACACTAACACTTTTCACTTCTTAGGTCAGCTACACAGGGAGATACACCTGCCATCCTCTGTGACCATGCTGGGGTATGTCAGTCCATCTACCATTTATGTTTCTCATATCAACTCCTTACCAGAGACTGAAAGCCCTCCTGGCTTCCAGTTTATAAGCCTAGAAAGTCATTTTTACACACTCTCTGCTTTTAGAAGAAGAGAAAACAAGATGCAAGCCCTGGTCCTGTGATTCGAATCATGGAGGTGAGTGAAAACTGAAATGTGATGTTAACTGGAGTATGCAGCTGTGTCTTCATCTTCAATTTTCTCTGCAACGGAAGTTAGTCAACCTTACCTTTGTGACCACAATGCTGAGTGCACAACTTCTGAATATTTTCTGCGACTGTGCAGCCACAGGAACAATGAGCGTACAAGCCTGTTGATCTAGTTCTTATACCTCTTTGTGTGACATCTCAACCCCTGAGATTTGTTGATTTTGCTTTTTCCTTATGTTTTTTTTTTTCATGACCACATAATTTAATAGATGGTATCTTTAATATAGTGTACCTTCACAGCTAAAATGAACACACAGCTGATGTGGTTAATGTGGCACAAACAGGCAGACATCTTGTATTTTACTACAGAGACACCGTTTTAACCTTCTTCCTCTTTGAAAGAGTCACACAGGAAATGAGAGATCTGCACCATGCAACATCTCACTCCTCTCGACATCTTTCTCTCTACTTTCCTTAGCACTTTAACACCTCTGTGAATGTCACAGTTAAACTATTGGTTAATTGTTCTCTGTCTTTAGGATGAAGAGGAGGAGGAGGAGGAGGAGTGTGAAATGATGTCTGACCACATGAAGGATTCAGAGGTGAGGAGCTCTTAATGTTCAGAAGCCAGATGATAAATGAATTGGGCTTTTTTTAATGTTAAAAGTCTACTGTCTAATTAAAGCTGACCCACTGATGTAAACTTCCAGATGTTTTTTTTTTTCTCCACACATGAAACCTAATTCTTGACTTCATTCTCATTTTAGGAACCCAGTAATAAAAGGGTCAAACCTGTGGCAAAGTCCAATAGCCTGACAGGTGTCATTACCCCAGTGAAGACCCCTGTGCTGAAACGTTTCGGACAGTCGATTTCGGTAATAAAACACAAACTCAAACCCCTGTTATCAAATAAAATGAGCCGCCGACAACAGGTGCACACAGATAACGAAACACTGTGCTCTTTTAACAGCGGTCTATTAGTTTTCGCACAGAGGCACGACCTTTGCCCCCGGCTCCCCTACGACCTCGCTCAAAGGCCTCATCATTTCCACGGAGACGCAATAGCCAATGCTGGAGTGATACAGTAGAGAGTCATGACCTTACTGCTAAAGAGATCAAACGGCAAGAGGTACAAGGGGGAATGGGAACAGTGTAGTTCAGCTACAGTAACTAAACATTATTCAGGGCAATGTTAACTTTTTTTTTTTTTTTTTTGTAATGTGGGTCAAGCTGTGGGGCCGTGGTTTGCACTATATGACTGTAGCCTAGTCTTTCTGTGAAGCAGATTATGAAAGAGGATGTGAGCTGGCACTGAAGGCTCAACTTCCTTTATTGAACAATCAGCTGTGAAAACTCGTGCTGTCCGTCTGTGTAGCAGCAAGTCTGTTTTGTGCATGCACGAGGTCCGTATGTTTGCATGTACACATTAACAAAATATTGAAGGACCGTTTTATCTGTCCTCTAGGTGATCTATGAGCTCACTCAAGGGGAAAAACAACTCATCGAGGACCTCAGTTTGGTTAAAAAGGTACTTGTATATGTATCGCCTACCCTACACCTCCACAGACCTTAAAGGCTGACATTGTTTCCAGTCATAAAAAAGGTTAAAGTTTAAAGATTAACTTACTTTATCATTAAGGAAATTCTGTCTCTGCCTGACAGAGACATATTACCTTGCACTGGCATTAGGATATAATACACACATTAACCCTTAATTGGACATGTGGCTATTTTTCATCATTTCTGCACAAATTACAAGATAGTTACAGTGAGAATAGTGAGGCAATAATCTCAGGTCCAATGTGGTCTATAGGGTTGTAAGGTCCACCGTGAGTGGACCTGCTTTGTTAGGTACCATGAAGTAATGTACTAATGTAAGGAATGATGTTCAAAGGATCATGTGGATGCGGACAGGGGTCTGGATCAGCACTTATGTTAATGTAATGTTCTAAAAGTGATGCTCTAAAATACATATTCCTTTTACATTACGTGTTTTTCTTGGATTTTTTTTTTCTATATACTTCTTGGATTTTTTTTTGCCACATATGAGCAAGGAACCAAATACGGTAACTTCATTGAGCTTGATTTTCTACATGACAAAAAATTTTTTTGAAAACTTTCACAAAAGTAATATAGTCTTGTTATGTCTTCCAATAACACAGTATGGGTAAAAGTTTGAATTTTGGAGTTTTATATCCTCCTGACTACCAGTAGTTCAAATTTGTCCTGTGTGGAGGACATTTGTACATCTGAACCCCCCTCCCCCCTCCAGCATACTACTGCATTCACTCCCTTGTCTCTCTACAGAGGACATCTAGGACATAAGGGGTGGGGCTTTACCTTACAAAGAGTGGGGAATTTAAAAAAAAATGTGAAGTGACAACTTTTTTCCCTGGTAGTCAGGAGGATATTATGAGTGTTCTATAAAGGGTTAAGGAAGTTTGGTCTCTGTTTTTTACTCATCCTAATACACACACAGTACCTAGCATTAGTATTAGCACAAAATACACACACAGTACCTAACATTAGCATTAGCACATAATACACACACACACAGTACCTAGCATTAGCATTAGCACATAATACACACACAGTACCTAGCATTAGCAGATAATACACACACAGTACCTAGCATTAGCATTAGCACATAATACACACACAGTACCTAGCATTAGCAGATAATACACACACAGTACCTAGCATTAGCAGATAATACACACACAGTACCTAGCATTAGCATAAGCACATAATACAGACATTAATATTATCGTCTCTCTTGACATTGATTTAATTTTTGTCCATTTTCCGTCTCCTGTTACTTGTCCACCAGGTGTACTACGAACCCATGCTGAAGTTGGACATCATGACAGAGAGTGAGCTGGGGCAGATCTTCGGTACTCTGGACTCTCTCATTCCTCTTCATCAAGGTAAAACAACCTCGCACTTCTCACATCTCTTTTTTTTTTTTTTTTACCTAAATCTCAGTGCATCCCCCTATACACGTCCTCATCCTTTATTCTGGAGGGTGACAACTCTTTAAATCCCCTACTTTTAGAAAACACTTTCCAATTAGTGACCCCCAAATAAACTGTCGTCACACAGTTTTAACATTAGAATATTTACTGTTGAGTTGCCTATCGCTGGTGTCATTTACAATATGTCTATTTTAATATTTCACACTTTTTGCAATCATTCATTTGCAGCTGAAATGGCTCATTTTTATTTATTTTTGCTAAACCCACTTTTATTTAATCTTTGGTTCCTTTGTTTGTGTATTTGGACGCTAATAGTTCATAAAGTTTGAGTTGGAACCCTCCAGGTGCTTCAAAGCTATCTTTATATTAATTTTGGCCAAATTCGAGTGGATTTTCTACAACCTGTTTTAATTCTTGCTTAATTTGTTACATCACAACATTTGCACATATAAGGTCAAGACTTCCTATAAACATTTCTCTGGTAAAAACTGAAAATACATCCAAACTTCGAACCAATTAACTAAATGTTCGACTATTGCACTAAACTGTGTATTTTGGGATTTTTCACAAAGGATATTAAACTCAACAAAGCCAACAGGAAGATAGTCATCCTTTGTCTACTACAGGCCAGACGGACTTCAGCGAAATCCTGGAAATCTATACTGAAACTGAGTGTGAAATGTTGGCTGGAGAAGGGTGTACAAGTTTTACCACTGGAAAAAATGACCTACTCAATGAGAGGAAAATACTCGTTTGAGGAAATGTGGTCATCTTTTCTGGACTTTGTAAGGGGCCCACAATTTCTTTTGGCCCTTTAGTGATATTCAATGTCATGCTCATGTATGGATATTCCTTGAACTGAAAATGGTAACATATTGCCAAGCTACTCAATATCTGAAGCAATTAATGTACCATCTAGATTTTTTTCCCTTTTTGTGTGTGTGTGGGTGTGTGTGTGTGCGGAGGGGTATATTTGTGTGTTGCTGTTTTTGCATTACTCCTGTGATGTAGTGTTCTTTGAAGACAAAACAATAAACACATTTGGAAAAGGAAAAAAAAAAGTTCGGCTATTGCCTGAACATGACAGAACAGCACAGCCGACAACCTGGAGGGGGTGGGGCTTGAGGTGACTCGTGCATTTAAAGGGCCAGTGCTCAAAATGGTGCCATTACTCAGAAATAGGGTTGAAGATGGACCTGTGGAGTTGAATTAATGAAGAATTCAGACCCAAGCAGAG
>JAQQZY010000027.1:18883437-18903725 GCA_030068375.1 Ostorhinchus rueppellii | reverse complement strand
AATTTTTTAAAATGCATAATTTTTTTTTAAAAAAAAAAAAAAAAAAAAAAAAAAAAAAAAAGCTAAATATCCCTCCTTTAAAGTCACAATAACATTACTGATCAGTCACTTACTATAAATAAAAAAAACTCTTTTAAATATTGCACCAGATCTTTTGGGGCGTCTTGAAAGGCTGAGAGGATCTGAGAAGACAGTTGGGGAGGTGGGCCCTACTCTCATGAGCTGGGTGAGTATCTCCACGGCAACCAAGGACAGTGAGAAAAAGGGAAAGCATAGCTTGTTTTCGCTTTCTCCAGTTCCGCTGTTTGCTCTTTTAGGTTATTCAGTTCCTGTATAAGCCAGTCACAGAGTTGAGCCAATGTATGTTTCTTCTTCTTCTTCTTCTTCTTCTTCTTCTGCAGTTTCCTTGCCTGGAGGCTTATGTGACCTACTGTTGTAACCAGGTGTGTGCCAAAGCCTTGTTAGACCAGAAAAAGCATGAGAAAAGAGTGGAGCACTTTTTGCGCCTATGCCAGGAGTCATCTTTTAGCAGAAAACTGGACCTGTGGAACTTCCTTGATCTCCCTCGAAGCCGTTTGGTGAAATACCCCCTGTTGTTGAAAGAGATACAGAAATGTACTCCCCCGGATCACCCTGATGAGGACTCACTGCCTGATGCTGTGAGTTGGTGGCTTACATACATACCAACAGCTCACTCATAAACATACTGATATAAATACCCATTTGTGCATTTATTTAATAACTGCTAAATCCATTCCGCCATTTTTATTGGGTTGTAAGAAAAACATCAAGACAGAATCAACTTGGATTTGTAGAAAAATATTTGGATGATTTATACTAGATTTACTAAAAAAAAAGAAAATAAAGTTACTTATTGTACTGGAAATTCTGATTAACCTGCTTTATGAAATAATTATTGTACATTTGTCTCACAAACAAGATATTGGGATTTATCTGCTTTAAACATTTAGTCATTTGCACATCTGCATCTACACATGACATTTATAAATGGCTGTCTTATAAATGATGTCTCAGGCTTGTATCAAACATACAATATTCTACTTATGCATACACTGAAGTCCATCACAACCAAACTGAAGTGAATAATCTGAGTAAAATGAAGGAACTCAGCTGAGTCGACTAGAGTTGAGGAGATGGTACCGGATTTTCCACCATAAAATGACACTTGTACAATAAATTCACATTGAGATCCCAATTTTATTTTTTTTAAATTGGTTTTGATAAATTTTTGACACATAAAATACTCTTGTTCTCATTAGTTGGATCTGATCCAGAGCATCGTGGCAGAGGTGAACAAGAAGACAGGGGAAGCTGAATGTCAGTTCTACAGACGGGGTCTCTACTACCTGGAAGAGAGTCAGAGATTACCAGAAATCCAACAGTCCCGCTTCCTGTACTGCCACGGAGAGCTCAAGAACAATAAGGGCCAGGTACAGGGGCTGCTAAGTGTTGTGATAACTCCGAACGACCTTTGGCTGTTGTGTCTCAGCTGATAAATGTCAAATTATCCAAAACCAAGAGGAGACTGCTGATAGGATCCTAAAGACCTTTGGGCCTAGTCTGTCTCTGTCACTTTTAATCTTTGATTGTTTGTATGAGTGCTCTGCATTATTGCCCTTTAGTGATGTACAAGGAAACATTTTTTAGTATACATATTCAAAAAAAAAAAAAAAAAGGAAACATAAAATGAATAATTAAGCATTATCATAAGTGCAACTGTCTGTCTTTGTATCCTGTCTTGTCTCTTAGCGGCTGCATGTATTCCTGTTTGAGCTGGCTATGGTGCTGACCAGACCAGGGGAGGACAAAGGAGGTCAAATGTTCAGTGTTTACAGGCAGCCTCTGCCAAATGCCTTGTTAAATTTGGAGGAGATCCCAGATGGTGAGGCAGGCGGAAGTGGTACCTTCAGAGGAGCCTTCACTGGAGGGAACGATAAAGGTGAGAAATTCTATATACACATAACCATATAATCAGAATGATCTTTGTCCCATCATAGCCTTCACAGATTTGCCTGCCTTTTTGCCCCCTTTTTAGTTAAGAACTGTTTCCGTGTGAGCAGCAGAGGGCGCTCCAAAGCTCACTCCTACAGCCTTCAGGCCAACGACTCTTTCAGCAAGCAGCAGTGGATCACCTGTCTGCGCCAGGCCATCATCCAGTCAAGAGACAGGAACGCTCACACCAGCCAATCACAGCTCTCTATCCACCCCGATCCCGCCCTCTGTCACATAGCTGAGCTCAGCCTCAGCTCGGACACAGAAATGGCAGACCAGACCAGTCGCTGACTGATCAGACTGATTGGCAGAGAGTCTGCAGAGTGTCTATTTGTACATTAGAAAGAGAACAAAATAAAACACAGACTGTGAAACCTGAATGTGTTTAGTCATACACACTGTATCACATAGATGGAAGATGTCCTTGTATTTTTATGTTCTGGTTGATTGCAGCTGAGTTGTGTGATTGCAGTGATGGATATTGTAATACTTGGGAACTATTGAATGTGGACTTTAACTGTAAAATTCCTTTGCTATTATTGTTTTGTTTTGTTTTTTTAATAAACTGACACTTAAAACTTTGAGTGAAGCACCCATGGAAAAGTACACAAAGACACGTCTAAGTATAGTCAACAAGATCCACAGAGAAAAGATTAGAGATGATTATCCTCCCCCCCTTTCTCCCTGTGTCTCTCTCTTTCTCCCTGACACCAGTGACAGGGCAGAGGAGAGAGGTAGACTTTCAGTGCAGGCCTATGGACGCACAGTGAAACAGTACACGTCCCCTTATGCATTTTTAACAGCTCAGCAGGTGATGGGAACAGTTTGGTTGGGACAGTTTGTCCACAGATAGAGTGACCAAGTGATCAGGTGAGTCCGAATCTCTCTGTTTGTTTTCTAAACCTTGTTAATATAGGAGTATTAACTGTAAACTAACTTTGTGTGTATGTCTTTGTCATTACTTTGACAAAGAGGCAGTCAGAGTATGGATCTGCCTTTGGTATGATCTAAGATTATGTAGTGCTTCTGACACTGGGGTGTTTGAAGTCATAGGTTAAATAATGGACTCAGAAATAAGTTTAACTCCAATGTGATTATTAATAAAGTCTCCAAATCATCGCTTTAGATATTTCTGCTTGATATCTAAGTTGATTGGGATCTCTGCATGCTGTACTTTCAACAGATGATTGTGAGCCAGAGTTGGATCAGTTCAATCTATTCAAGACAAGGATTTACCAAAAGAGATTTTCATTCTCAACATGCTCTTTTTCCTCCAGCTGTGAATATCTTGGAAGGAATGGATTACGCTCCACTGTTCTTCGCTCACTGAAAAAGGAACTCTTTCCCTCAGGTAGCACAAGAGTTACGGCAACATCCTGCCCACTTTTGACCCTGCATGTGAGAAGACTGCGGAGGTGCACCTGGACCCGTCTTAAGTTGCAAACCGACTGACTGACTTGCAAGTCTTATCTTGCAAAAGAACATTTGCCTGCCACAGGATCTGTTCTGGACGGTTTTTTTTCTTTCTTTCTTTTTATTTTAATAATTCCAGTTGTCAACAATGCCTGGAGCTAGTGGCGTCAATGTGGAGCCTTCATGTGAGGCCCTGTGCCGAACTTTGGTGTCCCAGAACGGTCTTCAGAGGGAGACGGCAGACATTTCCCAGTCTGTCCTCTACACTTCACTGATGGGACTGCTTTTGGTTGCTGACAATGAGGTGTGCACAACTTAATTGAAAAGAAACACAGACAACTTCACTTTTGTTGAGAAAAAGATTAATGGAATGGAATTAATGAGAGTACACTAACACACGTGTTTCAGCACCTGTCAGCATTCCTTGCTCTCTAATAGGATGAATGCTTGAGACTGACCTCCTTTTAGCCTCCCTTGTTATGATAATGAGATAAGACATTCTAAATCTGTCCTACCTGTGTGCACATACAGACAGTGACAGGGCGGACGTAAGGCAGGCAGACGCTACCATGTCATCCAAATTTAGCCAGGGGTCATATAGTAGGACACTTATCCGATAACCAGGGCTTTAACATGGAGGCGAATGTGGAAACATGATGTTTGAATTTATGATTGGGGCCTATGAAAAATGCATGATAAAAATATGAACTGACCTGTATGAATTTAAAATAAAAATACTATAGTGTGTATAGTGTAAAGGATGATGTAAAGTGCATCTGCAGAGTGAAAATTGACCTTGTGTTTTGTTTTGTTTTTTTTCCCAGAAGGAGCAGCTCACCTTAGGGAGTGGAAGGGTTGGCCTTAGAAACTTAGGAAACACGGTCAGTATTTATTGATAAAAGAAAACTCTGCATGAGATGCTAGGATAACCAAAGTATATTTTTACATCACGTCTCATAAACATACTCACCCTCTCTATAAATTATCCCCAAATTAGTGTTTCCTGAACGCGGTAGTCCAGTGTCTGTCGCACACACGAGGGTTTCGAGACTACTGCCTCCTCAAATCCTACAAACATGAGAAGTTTGCCAAAGAGGATGCAAAGCTCATGGAAGGTATTCTACTGTTCTACGTGGATTATGTCTTCTTTCTTCTGCTACATCTTTTTTTTTTTGGCCCTTTTCTCATTGCTTTTTCATGTTGCTTTCCTTCCAGCTTTCTCTCAGGTGCTGTCAGGCCTTTGGGACGTCAGTGAAGGAGAAACTGTGGTAAACCCACGACAGTTTTTTAATATTTTCAAAGAAGCCGTGCCTTACTTCAGTGGCTACAGGTGAGAATTTGAGTGGTGTTTTTCTTTCCCTCAAGGTTGTCTTCAAATATTTGTGCAAAGAACATCTCTTGGATTAATTTACAAATACTTCATATCCTTGAAGCCACACTGATACGGCTGTATTTGACATTCAGAGGTTATTATAGGAAAATGCTGCTAAATATGCTACCAGGTGTCTGATTTTGTATTGTAATAACGTACCATATCGATGTCTTTGTGTTTAATTTAGTCAACAGGATGCTCAGGAGTTCCTCAGGTTTCTGTTGGACAAACTACACACAGAAATCAACCGACGACCATATGTTCGACGAACGGTGAAAGAGACAGAACAAAAATACGCCAGATTTAGGTGTGCATGTTGTGTGTGTAAAAATACTCTGGGCATTTTGCCATGTTTGTAGTCTTTATCTTTGTAGGGTTTATTTAATCTGTTATTCCCCCTCAGGATTTCAGAAGAGGCAGCCTCCACGTGGAAGAAGCACTTGGAAAGAGATGACAGCAGAATAGTAGGTAAGTTGAACAATCCTTCATGATGAACTTCAATATGAGTTTAATTTAGACCAAACGCTGACTTTGGTTTCTTTCCTCTTCACTGTTGTGACAGACCTGTTTTCAGGTCAGCTGCGCAGCTCTCTGCATTGTTCAGTGTGCTCCCACTACTCCAACACATTTGATGTGTTTTGTGATCTGTCGCTGCCAATTCCCAAGAGGAGCTCTGCTGGAGAAGTCACACTGAAGGATTGTCTTGACCTGTTCTCGCAGGAGGAGAAACTTGACAAGGAGAATTCACCTGTGAGTTAACAAGGCTTGTTTGTGGGATCAGTAACAGCTTTTACGTAACTCTGCTGACATGTTTTTCTATTAATTTTTACATAAAAACCTTAACCACTTAACACCTGAATCAATTTCCAATTGTGGAAAAAAAAATGTTGATTTGTGTTTTTTCTTTCAAGTGGATAGTATTTTGGTTGCATTTTGGAGCAAATTTGTATCAATAGGCACCAAGGAGTTAAAAACCAGTTGCACTCAAGTTGTATCTTAGTTTTATTTTAACTTCTAACATACTTTCAAAGCGTATCCTGTTTGTGTGTTTTTCAGATGTGTGAAAGGTGTAACAGGCGTACAGAGAGTACAAAGCGGCTGTCTATCCAGAGGTTTCCTCAAGTTATTGTGATTCGTATCCTTGGCCACAGTGTGCTTTTGAGTGATCTGTTATTGCCTTTTAAGATGCAAAAGTTATGATGGTGCTTAACAGTTTCAATCAGATTTGAACCGTTTTACAACATCAAGGTGGTCTATCAGTAAAAGCACAGTATGTGTGTCCTTCCCGCTTACGAACCTGGACCTCGGGCCTTATGGACCAGTCGATTGTGGTAATTTTTCTCTCTTTACCAGTATATGTCTCCTTTATTATTACCTCATGTTTTAGTACCTGTTTTTATGTGCAAGCAAGAGTGTAACATGTTAACGCTGTGCAAGAATGAATTGACTGAACAGGGATACAATGAAACATTGAAATAAAAAAACATATATACAAGAAAAAAATCTTACCTTTAAAAGAATGACAAGAAGTATCTAATGCATGCATCTAGCAAGCTTCTTTCACATCATTTTATTTTCATCAGGCATTATGGAGATCAACAGGAGCCAAATCCTGGACATAATATATATATTATATTTTGCAATGCCACACAAAAAAAAAAACCTGTGACTAACGTTACCCAATTAGTTCATGATATGTCAATCAAACTTGTACCTAATTCAAAATGGCAGAGTTCTTGGTGTGTCTACTTGATAAAAAATTGAAACATAATTTCCTGACAAAATTAAAGTTTTTATTTTATAAATAAATTGTCTTATAGAAACATGTAATACTTAAAGCTATGATTGTAGATTTCTGTAGTGTAAAAGAAAAAAGTCTTAGCCTGTAAGTTGCTCCATGAATTGTCATATTTCTACAAAAAAAACAAAACAAACACATTCCAGAATCCATGCGATTTATTGCGTAACTGTGGAATGTCACTGCTATCTCTGTGTGACCCCGTAGGTCCTGTTCTGTATGATTTATATGCAATATGTAACCATGCGGGGACGGTGAACATGGGTCACTACACAGCCTGCTGCTCAGACGACAATGGCTGGTGCTTCTACAATGACTCCAGGTGAGACTTAGCATTGGGGTCAGCAGTGCATTACCACAGCATGAGCGGCTTGTTTTAAAGGTTGAACTGTATGCACGGCTCCTTATTATTGCTCTCTACCCACCTGCAGCGTTACTCCAGTCTCAGAGAACCAACTTCAGACCAATCAAGCCTATGTGCTGTTCTACCAGCGCAGCAACAGCTCCACCACTGTCAGGAAATAGGCCCCAGACTGGCTGAGCAAGACAACCAATCAGAGCAACTTTACCTCCAGTGTCCATAGAAACAAACAGAGGCAGTACTGCTGTAACACTGGCATCTATGAACATTTCACAACTCAATGAGCATGTCCTCAAATAAACTGACAAGGATGAGAGAAGCGTGCTCACATGAAAGAGGCTTGAAGAGGCGGTTTCCCCTCCTACAACAGACAAGCTTTTGAAGAGCACTGAAGGAGTTTAGACAGCCTTAAGAGTCCCTGTGCAGTTCTCAGACATAAGTAGAGTGGCGTTCTTCCACCAGATGCAGAGCTCTTCATTTGACAAAATTCTGAGTCATGCTTGCTAACAATAAACCAAATAAAAATGAATAAATAAATCTTAGATGATGTTGTGGGCAACATAGCTAATATTTCTGATACAGCGTTGATATATAAGACTGGACTGCAGTTATGTTGAAATGTACGTTGAATATTTAAACATCTGTGGGTCTTCTGTTTCAACTGAAATTTTCTTCCACTTAGCGTCATCCTGCTTACTTGAATATGTAATGTTGGGCTACATTTTCCCTCAAATTGAATTAGAATCAACATGTATATATTTACATATATGTGCATATAAATAAATCTGTTTTTTTAAACTCTTGTGTCTACATTTGTAGCACACTATATAAGAAAATATTTTGTATATATCAAGAAATTGCACAAATGAATGTATGTATTAACAATAACAATTAATAAAACACCAATAAAGACTATTTCCAAATTGCATTCTTTATTACTGGTAATTGTAGTAGTGTTAATAATAATAGCAGCTCTCGTAGTAGTGGTGTGCAACTCATCAAAACCACAGATTATTATTTGTTCAGAGGCAAGAAATTAATCAAGTTACAGAATCCTTCCAATGAGGATAACCAGTTAATGTTTTTTTGTTTTGTTTTAAATACGTGTTTACAAAGTAAATCACACACTATATATATAAAAAAAAATAAATTCTTACTCAAGAAGGTGAAGTATACAATCATTGTATACAACAAGAAAATAACTAGTTTGCCAGGGGGAAGGATTATACAGTTATTACAATACAATGTCTAAATCAGAAAAAAAAATTAAGTACATTACACTATTTTTTAATACCTTTATTGAAATCTCATTTTACAAATACATCAAACATTTAACACATAACACAATACATGCAATACATGAGAGACTAAACAGATACAAAAATAAAATATAAAAAAGGAAGACTTTATAATTCATTTTCAATAATTTATATACAAACTTTTTAAAATAAACAAGTACATAAATAAAAGTACATTACACTATCACAACACTTGGCACATGACGTAATCCTGCACATGCGTAGTAGCGGTGGGCGGAGTTTTCCAGTCGGTCAGGAAGAGGAGAAAGGCGGACACAGAAACATCAAGCGGTAATCTTACTCAGTTAGAGCTTTTAAACTTTTATCCGATTCTCCTTTTAGTCGCGGAAGTAGCACAGGAGTGCGATGAACGCTGTATTTATGATTTCAGAAAGAATACCCGGAGTGACAGCATTACAAATCATGAAAAACATCATTAGCTGTCTCGCTAGCTAACGTTAGCTGGTTTGACAGGCCCGGAGTACAGTACACAGCCTTTTAGCAGGAATGAGAACACAGCACGGAAATGTTCTCTGTTTACACTCCTTACCTACGAGGCAGTCCCTCTGCTTGCCTGCCAGCTTATTGATTTGGTATAATGTCGTTAAAAATATTTTTGGAATCTTAACTATGAAATAGGAAGAGTTATTTGCGTTATCTGAGCTTTTACTCATGCTAACTGATGAAGTATACCAACCTGTGTGGAACTGCTTATACACAGAGAAAGCTTGAGGGTCTAGCTCACCGTGTTCACCTTTGATCAAATGATGATTTTGCTTTAAATTAGTGTATAGAAAACTAGAAGTAGCTGAAATCTAACTTTGTCTTGTCATCTGACATAGATGGCTGCTATCAGGAAGAAGTTGGTGATAGTAGGAGATGGTGCATGTGGGAAAACCTGTCTGCTCATCGTCTTCAGTAAGGACCAGTTCCCAGAAGTCTACGTCCCCACAGTATTTGAGAACTATGTGGCAGACATTGAAGTGGATGGCAAACAGGTGACACATTACACGCCCACAGATGAAAGTGTACAGATCACAATGTTCCTTGATGAGACGGGATACAAGTCCTTGCCAAACTGGAAATTTAAAAAAAAAAAAAAAGGTTCTTGGGGGTCCTCAAAACGTCTAAAACACAATAATGTCGAGTTTCAGTTTTAAGCCATAAAATACCCACAATCCAGGTTTGATAAGTCTGAAGCCTGAAATTGAAAGATTTGGATTTTGGGGTATAAATGCATTCTAGTTTTTCTCTGTGATTTCAAATGTTGAGTACTTTATGTGACACTTAACATTGCACCATCAACAAAACTATATTTTGTTTCTTAATTTTGTCTTTTATACATTCAGTTTATTTTCTCCTTTCCCAGGTGGAATTGGCGCTGTGGGATACAGCAGGTCAAGAAGATTATGACAGATTGAGGCCTCTCTCCTATCCTGACACTGATGTTATTCTCATGTGCTTTTCTGTGGACAGCCCAGACAGTTTAGGTACTTGGAACATAAATACTGGACACCTTACATTTGTCGAATTTAAAAACATAATCACAATATGCTTTTCTGGTATTTTAGAGAATATTCCAGAAAAATGGACGCCTGAGGTGAAACACTTCTGTCCAAATGTTCCCATTATTCTTGTGGGTAATAAAAAAGATCTGCGTAATGATGACCATACCAGACGAGAGCTTGCCAAAATGAAACAGGTGGGTCTTTTTGTCTATGGTAGCATGCTCAGATTTGCTGATGTATATAATTTTTAGTGGTATTTTTTTTTTTTTTTTAACTCTTTTCTAATTTCTGTCTCTAGGAACCAGTTAAATATGAAGACGGCAAAGAGATGGCAAACCGCATCAGTGCCTATGGTTACCAAGAGTGTTCTGCCAAAACCAAAGACGGTGTGAGGGAAGTCTTTGAGATGGCGACTAGAGCAGCACTACAGGCCAAGAAACGTGGCAAAAAGTCCACTTGCCTTCTGCTATAGGTTCTTGGAGAAGAAGGGACTGCCCTCAAGCACAGATGGGAGGACAGTTTAAATTGACATTTGACTTATGGGGAGCATATTGGGGGAGGGACCAGAGAGGTTTTATGGATGCTCAATTTCTGATCACCCAGTTACCTTCAGCAAGTTAATACAGATCTGAAGTGACATGATAGGCTTGTACACCATGATTCTTAATATGTTAATAATAATAATAGTTTTTGTGCCATTTTGAATCTGTTAAATACTTTCAGATAAAGGGGTCTGTTGGGTAGGTGGTTGTGGGGTGATTTGAAGTTGAGTAGATGCACATAGGGGCTGAAATGTGCCATGATGGGAATGAAGAGAATAAAAGTCCTCCTCAGGCCAAAGACAGTGGGGACATGACAGTGAGAGAAAGAGAAAATATTTCAAAAAAGGGTTAAATTAAGTCCATGTCTAATGGATCTTACACATTATCGCCTACATGTAGTGCCTTGAGAGCAATGGTCAGGAAGAGTAAGTTAAAGGGTAGGGATTCATAATTTAGATGGGGTATTTTGTCATTTGTAGTTTCCATGCATAATGTTTATGATTGCTTTCTCCTTGTCATTGGCTTGGCTCCTTCAGGCCCATGTTATGACTCAGGCGCTACGCAGGGGTATGCCTAAAGTAGATTGTATGAGAATATTTTCCCATACTAAGTAGAGTTACTTACCTATACTTTAAACAGAAAGCGTGTGAGTGTATTTGAGTATGTGTGCGCGCAACAGTATGAATGTTTGTTTTCTCCAGTGCAGGTCTGCATGCAGTGAATGTGTGTATATTTCTCTGTATTAACATACTGTATGTGTCTATGTACTGTATGCATGGAAAGGCCTTCTGCGTCACTGACCACTCCCTGTTTCCATGCCAAAGTTACCCCTGAAGGCCACATTTTCACATGGCACAGACGGGTAATGGAATTAACAGCTACTCAGAGTGACATAGAAACCTTCACTTTACTGGAAGACATTGCTTTATAGCTAGAGGCACAATCAGGTTAAACATATAAGTTTTTAGGACCTTTTTTGTGTATACAAGTGATTCAATTGATTGTGTTCATCAGTTGTTCAAATCATGAGTGGTGTAGGTGATAAGTTGAATATTCTTTCAAATAGATAATAGGCGTATCTTATTACTATAATGTCCATTGTGTACTACATGCCTTACAGGCCTTGTAAGGACATGTTAATGATGTGTATTTCAAGTATGCCTTTTACTCAACTCTCCCCAGCCCCTCCCTTTAATGATATTGTCACAATTGTACTATTGCTTTTTGTTGTTGATGTCTCTAATTTCTTAGTATATTTTAATCATTTTACTTAATCCTGCTGTTATGATCAGTTTATGTCAGTTAATTGATAAATTGTAATCTTAGTATTGAATATTGTTAATTAAAGGTCAAGCTTGGGGTATAAAGCTGGCAAGGTTGTGGGGGTGGGCTGATGGAGTTTGTTTTTCTTTTGTTTTTGTACTGTGACTATGGGTTTTCTGGATTTGTTTTGTTTTTTTTCATTAAATAAAGCTGGTATTAGGGTTTTCTGCTGTTAAATATATCTTTGAGTTTTCATTTATTCAATAATAATAATCAAACTCTTCTGAAATATGCAATAATTTGCATTTCTTCTATTAAAAAAACTTAACCTCTTGATACAGCTGATGTTATCAGTTTATATCCAGTATGCATTCATGATAAAGGGTGGCCTGCTCGTCTCATCCAATCACTGTCGTCATTGATGTAGTCGTTGTTTATCCACCAATCAAACATCAGAGTCAAGTGTTCGCCCCTCCCACTCTCAAATGTTGTCTTGCTGTGGCCATTTTACACTTGCTTCCCTGAAAAATAAACCATCCTTTTGTGAAAGGTTTCAGTGTGACAGTAAAGAGATTTTGCCGGTTACATGTGACGCTGGTAAGTGTTGCTTCAGTGTCGTGTGTAACCGCAGTTGTCGTGTTTGTAACGACTGACAACCGTTTGGAGACAGTCTCTACCTAGCACTAGCTAACTAGGCTAATGGTAGTTAGCTTGCGCGCTAACAGAGATGACCGCCACACGTCATTGTTGGATACTCCTATTTGGACAGTAAGGTTATGTGTGCACTCTGCACGCTTAATTCATGCTTACAGATCAAGCGGAGTTGTACCTGTTTTTTTTTACTCATACGGCCAGTATTTTGTGACGCTCTGACATAGACTCCGTCATTTTAAAGTTGGAGAACTGTATGCATATGCAGTATTAATAAATTACAGCAAACCTGAGGAGGTAAGGTTACCTGCATCTGTATGCATACCTTGCACACAACATTGCCATATATCACGGGAGCGCTTTTTGCCAGAGCAGATTAGTTAAGTGTGTTTTAGGATGTGCTCCATGTGTACAGGCGCTCTGCATTGTTTACTTTACCTAAAAAGGACATCGATGATGTATTTACAGGGTGTTTAATGCTGTAATCGAGCAGAAACAAAACGGACATTAGGAGGAGTGTTGGTGGATCAACATGGACTTTGAGAGGAGGTGAGTCATATGTTACCTTATTGCTTTATTCCATAATAATACAAGTGTCCAGCAAGTCTCTTATATTGTCTATTCTGGCCCACTAGGGGTGGGCGAGGTGACCGCATCGGTCGCTATGGCAGTACTCATAATGATCACAACTTTCGAGACATGGACTATCGAGGCTACAGCCAAGAGGATGAAGAGTCAGGAGCAGGATATGATGTCAGTGCAGAGGGGGACAGACTCTATGGTTGTGAAGAACAATCACTGGTAGCTTGTGACTTCTCACTTGGTGGACTCCAAGAACGACCAGGGTTTCATGAGAGGCGAGATGGCCAAGGTGAAATTGGGCAGGAGGGGAAGGGGCTCTCTTGGCCCTCTTGCTCTCAGTCACAGCCTGATCTAGCTCTTCCCACACAAAGAGATGAGGATGTATCAAGAAGGGTGTTTGAGCAGACACGGACTGGCCTTCAGGAAAAGGGTCGGGGGAAAGGTGGAAGAGGGTTCCATGAAAACAGCAGTTGGGGACGGGGTGGTGTTCCATCTGAACAGATGGAATATTGTGCAACAAGGCAAAGAGAGGATGACCGGTTTTCTCGTGGAGCAGGGAAGAGAAGGGTAAGCCATTACATGTTAATCTACTGCTGCTAAAATTAGTACGTTATACTTTGGGGAAACATTTAGCGCTTTAGCAGAGATGTGGTCTTCTGCTCAAAATCTCTTCAAAAAGTCAAGAGAAGACAATGGCTCGATATTTTATTTGAAAGGGATATGGCTTTCATTTTTCATTTTGTTTGTCATTTTTGTATGGTTTTATTTATTTTCAAAAGGGACACATACATACCCTACATACACTGTTAACTATTATTAATCATTTTGTTTGTACAATGATTACACACCGAGTCCCAGTTTCAGTCAAGAATAAATCACATAGTCAAAATCGTTTCATGAGAACAAGTAAAAACATGTTTTAGTCCAACTTTATGGGCAATAATATACTAATATTTAAAATTTTTATGAAATTGACCAAAAAACGCAGTTTTCTTTACTTTGGGGGTTATTGTAACTGATGATGATGATGATGATGATAATAATAATGCATAATATTGTGGTATTTTCTGATATAGGTATTGTATCGTCAAAGTGTCATATAATTGGGACTGTATATCCCCCTTCCTCCAGATCAATTATTAATAGATGCTTCTTTTCAAAATACTTTTTTTGCTCTTGGCATTGACTCTAGATTATTGATTGATGTCTGCAGGGTTTTCCAGGAGGTGCAGAAGAGCATAGCTGTGGGGGTGCCGGGTCAGATTTGTCTGTAGATGAGATGGAACAGAGGGACCAGGACTACAGGGCAGATCTTGACCACAACCAGAGGCCGAGCAACATCATAATGCTTCGCATGCTACCACCCAATGCTACTGCTAATGAGGCAAGTATTTATCTCAGGGGCAACTTGGAGTAGGTTACCCTAGAGCAGTCAGATGTCAGTGTGTTCATGTTTAATGGACCCATGTGTTTACAGATCCGAGCACAACTCCAAGAACAGGGGATCCAGCCAAGAGAAGTTCGCCTCATGAGGAACAAGTCCTCAGGTGAGAGTTTGTCTTTTCCCCCGCCCCCTTTTTGTTTGGTTCTCTTTACCTGTTTCTTATCTTCTGTTACACTCATTCTTTAATCTTCATTTCATGTGTTTGTAGTTATAACTGACTTTCTCTCATCTTCTGCTAGTTATACTGAGTGTGTACCTCATTTTTTTTCTGTTTTTCTGTTCTCTTAATTTCATATCTTATGCAGAGACAGGCTTATATCCATTTATTTGCATACAGGCATCTGTTTAGACTCTTTCTTTTTTGTTTAGTTTACTAGTGTCTGTAACATCGCTGTTGCACATAAGGCTACAGAGCACTCATACGCACATCAAAGAAGAGCCTTTAAGACATCTATGCATGCATGACAGCTATAAATGACACTTCTTCACTTCACGGCTTCCATTTTTCTTCTTTGCCTCGACTGTCTTTTCCCCTTCATGATTCCGCCTGATTCATGTACAAGTGAGGTGTGTTTGATTGGTGAATATTGCCTACAAACTAACAGTGTCGTCTCAGAAGTAAGCTTTGGATACAGAATGTGGTTCATTAAGTTTGCCATCGACGTTATGGTTGTGTGTAAGTCTATAGTGTCATCCATACTTGCCTTTTTCTAAAGGTTTCCCATAAAGGCCTCCTTTCTTGATAACTCATTGGTTGTCTGTATGGTGTGCCTGTGAGATTCAGTCGCACTTACTGTCCCCTCAAACTGCTTTACCTTCTTTAATGTCACATCACTGTTTTAACTGCTTTTTTGAATCTTAAATGAAGAAATGATGATAATTTCAGATTTAACTACATGTTATATGATGCCTTATCTTTAAAGGAGTAATAAGAATATGTTGTGTTTGCTGTCAGAGAGCGAAAGGATGGTTAGGACATTGAGTGCTTAAAAAAGAGACATTCCACCACAGTACTACATAGTTCTGACTGCCCTCTGACCATTACGATAACAGAGCTTACATATTTTTGCCTGTGTGTGAGTGCATGTGTTTTTATTTGGCTGTGTGTGCACATCTGTTGGTGCCTGGGTGCTTCATCATTCAAAGCCAAAAGAGCTCAGACTCAAACTGATGAGTGGGAAGGATTCTTCCTCTCTCTCTCTCTCCCTCCTTCCTTGATCGTGTTGAGATACTTGACATTGCGTCCTCCCACCCTTGCAGAGAATTTGACAGTGGCTCTCCAACTTGCTGTCAAGAGTGTTTATTTCTAAGGGATGGAGAAAGCAATGCTTATTTCATTAGTGCTGATACAGGGTCTCACTCTCCTGTGTACAAGAAGCACTAACCCCTCACTGCGTTGTTGTTATGTTGTTGTTGTTGTTGTTCGGTTACCATGGCGCTGGGCGGTGTCCAGGTCAGAGCCGAGGATTCGCCTTCGTCGAGTTTAATCTCATACAGGAGGCCACCCGCTGGATGGAGACCAACCAGGTCACTCTCCCCTACACAGACACTCATACATACATATATATAAATTACAGAGATACACGGATTAGTGTCAGGACAGATCTGTACAGTCCCATTAATCTACCTGAGGTAGGTAGATGTTTAAACTTAAGGGTACTTTGTTTGTCTTTCTACTTATTAAACTCAGGCAAACTCATGTTACGTTATATGGATGTGTGGCACAACTGGAAAGTTTATCTAACTGGACCCTCCCAGTCACATTATTTTCGCAGTTATATTAATAAAAGATGCTTTTGTAGTATAGGACCTCTCTCTCTTTAGTGACATGTTTTCACAGTCATGTCAGATTACATAACCACCTCTGGAGTAATTTCTTACATGGTCTGTTGTAGTGGTAGAATGTTTTGAATCTTTCATTTCTGTATCATCAACCATTAATACATCTCTAGGAGTGTTATTGCCTATTTGGGGGAGGAAGGTGATGACAGTGAAGTGGGAGATGGGAAAATGGTGATATGAATTCCCCTTAAGGGGGGGGGATGACACACCTGAGTAAAACATATTCTGTTCTTAAAAATAAACACTCATGCACTACACATACACCATCTCAGTCCGTCCCAATTTCTCTAAAGCTGAAGGTTGCAATTCGAAATCTCTGGTGTCCTCATTCTTTCAGCCTCAGATCTACTCTCTTCTGCCTCTCTGTCCCTCTCTCCCTCTTGTCCCTTTCATTCTCTCTCATCTCTTGTGAGATGAGGCCTTTCTCTGGCATGTGTGGCCTAATTATCGCTGATAATCATTCTTTGTTCCCCCACCCTCCCTCTCTTTTTTTTTTTCTTTCAGGGAGTGCTACTGATTCTGGGACAGAGAGTGTCGATGCACTACAGTGACCCAAAACCACGTGCCAACGAGGACTGGCTCTGCAACAAGGTTGTGCACACATTATGACATTCATGAATGAAAATGTGCTTTAATATCTCTATACTGTTTGTGTATATCAACCTCTGATATGAGGTTTTTTTTGTATTTAAAAAGTCTTTTTCAACAATATTTCAACAGTGTGGTGTGCAAAACTTCAAGCGGAGAGAGAAGTGCTTTAAATGTAGCGTACCTAAATCAGGTAAAATCAACCTTGGTTAAAGTGAATATCTCTACCATTTCACACTATCAAATAAAAACACAGTTGCCATACCTTATGACAAATATTATTATGTGTTCCTGCAGAGGCTGAGCTGAAGTTGCCCCAGTTGCAGAGGGACTTACCTGTTGGCCTTCAGAAGGAGGGGGCCCAAGGCTTATTGCCCTTGCCAGTACCATACCATACATCTGGTCCTTCTGTTAACCAAGGCCAAGGGCAAGCTACACAGCAGCCAGATGTTGCAAATGACAGTAAGCTTGTTTCAGGACAATCTCCAGTTCCCCTATCAGTCTTGGTCATATTTTAAATTTCTTGTGTGTGTAAAGAAAATACTTTACCCTATAGTGTTGAGTTGCCTGTCTGTTTTTAATTCATTGACTTGAACAATTTTTTGAAATACAGTTTATATGAAATCGGAAATCCTCCACTTGGCGACAGCTAAAAGATTTTCTAAATGCTCTTTTAGGAAGTTTTTGACACTCTTATCCTCTCCTGCACCAGCTTTGATACTTCGAAACCTTGGACCACATACTTCAGTTGAAGCTATTTTATCTGCTTTGGCTCCATTCGCCACTCTGTCCCCTTCAAACATCCGTTTAATCAAGGATAAACACACCCATCTCAACAGAGGTTTTGCGTTCCTACAGCTGTCAACCATTGTGGTGAGAATCATTAAACACACATGTACACAAACAAATACACAAATGCTGGATAAATGTGTTTGAGTATTGTTGTTATATTTAATTTCATTCACTGTATATGTACAGTATTTATGGATTAATGAAAAGATGAAAATGTATCATAGTGTAATCATAGTGTCCCGATGGCTTTGTTCCTAAGTAACATTTATGCATAGACACATTAATAAATTTCACATGCAAATGTACACGCTCTCTCTTTAATGTGTCATTAGGAGGCATCTCAGTTGCTCCAGATTTTGCAAGCTCTGCAGCCAGCTCTCTCTATTGATGGGAAGGCTATTGTGGTGGAGTTTGCCAAAGGCTCCAAACGGTGAACACTTCCACACAAACACACACACACACACATACACACACACACACACACACACACAAATCTTGCTGAGGACTTTGCATTATTGCTCTTGTTTGGTTCTTGGCAACTAATACTGATGAATGTGTATGTCAGTGAACAAAAACAGTTTTGAAGAACACGTTTGTAACCTTGAAAAGGGCCGATTTATTTTCGCATGAGGAATAAAAAAAAAAAATGTAGGTCACCAACAGAAAGTCTAAAATGAGTAAAACCTGTGTTCTCTTTTTTTATTTCTAGTGATGTGTTTCTGACCGACGGCAGCAGAGTGAGTGCTGCTACAGTTGCAAGCACAGCTATAGCCGCTGCACAGTGGGCTGTCACACAGGTAACCACTCAGCAAATCACAGACAGCAGCAATGTACAACAGATCTGTTATTTGTGTTTTAGTGACTGTATTCTTCGGCTTTATTTGGTCTTATTTAACGCAACTTATTATTATTCCCAGACTGCTCAGAATGGATCTGTTAGTCAGAGTGTAGACGGAACAGTGTTTCAGCAGGGGGCAGCAGTGACATACAATCAGGATGGGCATGGGTACTCTGGATCAGATGGAACCAGTTTCAAGGGCCAGGCTGACACAAGGATTACTGCCTTGCCCACCACAGGAGCAGCCCTGATGGGGTCCTACACCACAGGGGCAGCCACAGGTTTATACTCATGGCAAATTTGTGGAGTTATGTAGAGGATGTTACCTTTGTCATCTAAATCATTGAATACAATTGGAGTTGTCTGTTTGCAGCTGTCATTGCATCTGAAACAGTGACATCAGGAGGGGCAGTTGTTCAGCAGCCTCTCATACATTCACAGGCTGCTCTCATCACCACAGCAACCACTGCATCAGCCACTCAGGTGCACGTTTGGACTTAACATTTTGCTTCTCGTGTTTTTGCATTTATTCATGCAGTTGTATTCTTGGGGTTTTTTTTTTTCTTCTTTGTTTTGTTTAATATTTCTTTTTCTGTCTTTTAACAGGTTGAGATAGTAGGAAAACCACAACCAGCTACTCCAAGCCAACCTGCCACCCCAGGCACTGAACATGAGCTCAAACAATACCGTAAGGCTTTTAGACTTTACTGTTCTGTAGACTGGTCAGAATGTATTTGTATTCAACATAAAAGAGATTATACATAACATTATGCATAAATCTGTTGATGTCTGAATGTTTAAAGTCCTGAAGTCCCATGTAAAATTAGCAGTTTAGATAATATGTTCTGTCCCAACTGTTTAAAATGTGATCCCTGACCCTGAGGGCAATTTGTGTTTGACTGTAGCTGTCCCAGATGTGTCCACATACCAGTATGATGACAGTTCTGGTTACTATTATGACCCACTCACCGGACTTTACTATGACCCTAACTCACAGGTAAAGGTTTATGTTGAATCTAGTCTTTTGTATTAGTGCACAAGTTAACAAAGACCTTTCCTACTATACAGTATATATATTTTTTTATTGTTTGTTTTTCATCTCTCTCGTAGTACTACTACAACCCTCACACTCAGCAGTATATGTACTGGGATGGAGAGAAGCACACCTACATTCCTGCTGCTGCTGGTCAGTCAAACACTGACGGCGCTCCAGCGAATGATAACACAGCTCCCTCAGACTTGCCATTTGGTAGCCCAGGCAGTAAGGACAAAAAGGACAAACCGAAAAATAAAACTGCTCAGCAGGTAATCTGTTTACTGAATAGAGTTTAATATACTGACAGAAATGCTTAGCATTATCTACAGTGGTCAATTTAGAAGAAGAAAATTTCCATTATAAAGTTAATTTTTTGCTTGTTTTGCTGTGTTAGACTTTGTACCTATAAACGGGTATCTGCCTGTAAGACATTTGTGACCCGCTCTGGCAAAATGAGTCGCAAGTCGCAACATTCTATTTTTAGTTACAGGGCGAAAATGCACAAAAACAATGGAAAAATCTTTTTTTTTTTTTTTGGCTAATTTCAAAGAAATGACCCTCAAAAACATTGTCCTTAAGTTTCATAGTTCAGATAATTGAGGAAAGGCACAGAAATGACGATTAAAGTTGATTTGCAAGGTTCACGTTTTCTTAAATGCGCTAGAAATGGAAGAGCCGGTACATGCAAGAGATGCACACACACACAAGCCCTAATTGTATGGCCCACAAACTTCCAAATTCTCTTCCTCTCAACCTCAAATCACTCACTCGTTCTCTCTTACAGTCTTCACACAGACAAAAAAACTCACTCGCTCATCTCTCTCTTTCTCGCTCGTTCACTCTCTCTCTCTCTCTCGCTCCGAAGGCAAGAGCCGGTGTAGGTACATAATTGTTCCGGGTGCGAAATCGTTCCGGCCGGAAGTGACTGCCGATACGGCAACTCCATT
>JAQQZY010000027.1:18862714-18883337 GCA_030068375.1 Ostorhinchus rueppellii | reverse complement strand
GTATCATTTTAAAGCTTATTTCCTCTTCTTTCCATTGATACCCAAATCTCAATTTTGAAATTTGGATCATTGTGACTAATTTTCCTGGATCAGGTCACATTTGTTGCATTGGAAGACTACAAGTAAATTGCACTCCACTATTGCTAATATGAACCTTGTTGGGTTTATGACAATAGATTGCCAAAGATATGGAGCGATGGGCTAAGAGTCTAAACAGACAAAAGGAGAACATGCGCTCTGTCTCCGCCTCCCCTGCTGTTGGCGCCCCAGTGATGCTCCCTGGTCACACTAGGGCTCCAGGCCACAGTCGCCAAGACGACCGCAGAGAGTCTGCCAGTGCCGATGCAGGATATGCTGTTCTGGAGAAAAAGGTACTTATCTATACATACACAGAAGCAGAACTGTCAACCCTTTAATACCTTCAGGGAATGCTTTGGATTAGCTTCGTCAAACTACTTTCACTGTTGCTTTGGAAAAGTTGAGACGTGAGCACAGGTTGTATGTGTTGTGTCCTGCAGGGGGCGCTGTCTGAACGGCCTCAGATTTTTCTGGATCAAATCAGACAAACCACAGAGGTGAGGAGATGGCTTCAGTGATGGACTTTTGGTGCATCTGTTTCTTCCTGTTGACTTATAGATTTTCTACCAGGTTACCTTTTTGTTGTAGGTAATGGTTTTTTGTTTTTTTTTTCTTTTTTCAAGTTTATTATCATCATTAATCCAGCCTTCATTTTTCTGCAGCACTCCCCTCCCCAGCAGCAGGGCCTGGTCCCAGCCTACAGTGGAGAAACTGACAGCGAGGATGAAGGAGGCGAGAAAGATGAGAGGGAAGGGAGAATGACAGACTGGATTAAATTGGCCTGTTTGCTGTGTAGGAGGCAATTTCCAAGCAAAGAGGCACTCATCAGGCACCAGCAGCTTTCTGAACTGCATAAGGTGGGGTTGTTGTTTTTGTTTTGTTTTTTTTGTTTGTTTTTTTTGTTATTTCTCACAATTACAAGAACAGCAGAAATTGTACAAATATCTGTTTACTCTGTTTGCCATTCTTTACAGTTGCTCTATACATGTTTACAAGGCTGACAAAGGTGTAGACTAATGACATTCTTCCACTAATCACATCTGAATATTTATCTTTTCATTTGCTTTTCTTCAGCAAAACCTGGAACAGAGACGATCTCAGCGAGACCCTGCAGGAAGAGAGGTTGGTCAAGCCAAAGGCTCTGCTGTTGAGGCTGATGCTGGACAGTACATAGCATAAAGCTCTGTTGATAATTTGCTAAATATTGATACCAGTGTATTCTTTTTATTTTTTTTTTTTGTAGAGACTTGCAGATGGCCCTCAACCACCTGATGCCAAGAAGAGAAAGCTGAGTCCTATGTAAGAATAACCAGTGGCAGGCTGATGTTGTAATGCAGATTTACAGCTGCTTCTCCTGAAGCAATATTCATGACACTTGCATACATTGTTCTTGTTGTACAATTTCATGTAAGACTTCCTGTTCTCACCAGAAATATGAATGCTGAAATTCTTGCTTTTTGTGGCATTGTCTTCTTTTTTTCTTTAGGGATGGGATCTTAGGAACTAGTCTTGGTGCCAGAATGTTACAAGGAGGTGTGAAAAAAGGGCTTCTGTTGCGGAATATGCAAGTGGAATGAGCCTTCAACCTTTCCTGATCACAAGACCAGGAAAAATCCCAGTACACGAGACTTCACCATTAACATCACATAGAATTCTTTAGATAAATTCTTTATGTTGGTTTCGTATTAAATTTACCTCAACGGTGGTAATACACTCAAATGAACTCAGATGTTGTAGCAATGGATGTGGGGATATTGCACCAAATGCACCTTTTTTTGCTTCCTGAATGATGCAGTTCTGAGTTCTCTCTTTTTTCAGAACGTGTGTGTTAAACAAGCTTTATGTGGTTGGAAAATGAAAGATCGCTATAGATCTTGGTCATCAAAAGGCATTTTTCTAAACTTGTCTATGCACCATAGAATTTTTTATTTAATGCTATATGCCTTGTCATTCAGTGAATGACAAATTGCGTAAAAAAAAAAAAAAATAGACTTAGCACTGTAAAAATTAGACTTATCACTTTTTTAACCATAGTATAAATTAAGAGACTGTGGCCTAATGAGCTGGATAGAAAATCATGTTTGATTGCTGGAATTGAGGTTATATGTGGTTAATATGGGGAAAGTTTATCTTTTTTTTTTTTTTTCTCGCTTCAGTATGTGTTCATTAATGTGACTGTTTCATCAAGATCATGTAAATCAGAATAACACATTTTCATCAAGAATGACTGTCTTATTAAGGCAAACCAGTAAACAGCAGGTATTGGCCTGTTTTGACATTTTAATCTGAAATTGCCAAAGTGTTGTTTTTACAAAACTGTGGTTTAAAGAAAAAAGGGGGAAAAGTGCAACTGTTGCTATGAGCTTAGTAATGCAATGTTTTGGTGTGTCGAAATACTGTTGGTTGTTTTGTTTTTCTTTGTATGTGTCCGTGAACACCACCAGTCATCATCCTACACGCATGTGCTCTGAGTTTCCATGGTAACAACAACAAACGCTTGTCCTGGGTTTCAGTAGCGCTAGCATCCAGGAGTTTTCTGCGTAACTTAGCAAAAACTACCGGTAACGGCAGGATAAGTTTTTATAAATGCATTGTGTATTTTTACTTGACACACTGACCTCCGGAAATTGTGTAGCTTTGCCTTTTTATCAGCTAACCCTGCAGTTAGCTGGACTAGCAGGTGACCATACTGTGCTAGCTTAGATTACTGAAGGTAACAAAACCTGAGAATGTCTGAAGTGGACGAAGATGTACAAGATGAAACGCAAGAAGAAGGTGGAGAGGAAGACAAGGTATCCAAGTAAAAACTCATAGCTCTTAGTTTATCACTGGTGTCGTCCTCTTTAAATTGGATTGAAGATCATTTCAAGAGTGCATGCTGGGTTTTAGATTCAAGTTTATTAAATCAGTATATTTTCCATATTCCAAGTTGCAGCCCACTTCCTATCCAAAATAGCAATGGGGGACAGGTATTTGCCTTCCCTACTCCTGTTTTAACTAGAAACCAGGCTATTAAAAACCCTGCATGCACCATTGAAGCATTCACATATGACTTGATACCAGTTAGTATCTCCCAAATATTTGAACACATCAGCAGAAACCTTTATTTAAAACTTCAATCATTATTCCTTCTTAAACTAAAGTGAACATTTCTCTTAATATCTTTGTGCTTTGCAGATACAAGTTTGTCATTTGACCCAAGAAACCTTAATTCAAGGTCTATCATTACTTTGCAAAACAGGAAATGGATTAGCACATGCTTTTGTAAAACTGGACCTAAAAGACAAGTAAGCGAGTCAACTGCTCGACAAACTTGAACATAACTACTCTGCTTTGACTTCTCTCTTATTATTATAATACACCCCTTTCTCATCAATGTACTCCACAGAGGACTTACTGACATTTCTGCAATCAGCAGCTACGTTCACCTACGCTTCCTGGATTTGTCCAACAACCGCCTGGCTGATCTTGCTCCACTGACATCTCTGACCCAACTGCTTTGGTTGAAGGCAATCTTAGTTTCTGATGTCTAAAAGAGAAATAGTTGGTGTTGCCCCAGTTTTTCAATCTAACCATAAATGCTCAATGCCACTCTTCTGTAGGTTGACAGTAATATGGTGAAATGTTTTAAAGGGCAGCCTTTTGCTCAGCTGACCTTCCTGCAGTGGTTGAGTATGGCGGGGAACTTGCTGACTGATGTGGATGGCCTGGTTGGGTCAGCCCTAGAGAGTCTCAATGTCACAGGTTGGTTTGTTTCTTCTGATAACATGAAGAGCAACATTTCATTCCAATATCTGTCAGCACCTTAATGTACATTTAACCCACAAAGACCCATTGCTAATTTTATGGCAGTTCCTAAATTAATTTTTCCTCTCTATTTAACCTTTCTTAAGTGATTATCACCATTCTTTACTACAGGGGTTCTCAACCCTGGTCCTCGAGGCCCACTATCTTGCATGTTTTTGATGTATCCCTCTTCCAACACACCTGATTCAAATGATCAGCCTATCAACAAGCTCTGCAGGAGCCTGATAATGACCGTCAGGTGTGTTGGAAGAGGGAAACATCTAAAACATGCAGGATAGTGGGCCTCGAGGACCGGGGTTGAGAACCCCAGCTTTACTATATTGTCCTTTATATTTTGCATTTGCTGATCATGTAGCTGTTCATGAATGCTCATATTAAAGTAAATTTTTTATTTAGTAATTTATTTGTCCATTTAACAGAAGATGATACATACATACTGTTAGGATTTCTAAATTAAACATGGACAAAAGGCATAGGCTGTAGCAACAGCTTATTTATGGCTACCCTATTTACAAAAAGGAAAGTTGCAGAAACAAAACAAGATAAAATAAAAATAATGAAAATGACAGATTAGGAAAAGTATACAATTACTATCAAAATAACAGTCTGCACAACTTATAATACAGTCTATTTCAACAATAATTACAGATAAACAATGGTTATGGAAGTGGCACATTCCAACAAGGTAAACAACAACAAACACAAACCAACAAAGGTAAGAAAGAGCATAAGATGGAATGGAACAGCAACTAATTATAGGCCTCACCCTCCTTGTACTGTGACCACAAAGTTGAGGGTTATTATATAAAAAAGATAAATAAAAAAAATTGAGAAAACTGAAGAAGTGTCATTTTCAGCAAAATCTATCAGTTACTGGAAGTAAAAGCAAGTGTCTCCATCCACTGTCATTGATCCAACTCCATGTATTTTACTGGTGAATCAATGTTGTAGAAGATGATGGTGTTTCCACATTCACTATGGAGCCTCTGAACATCCAAATGGGTCATATGATATCTAATGACCATGAAAAGATGACAACCTGCATTTTACACCAATTATTTACACATGAATAGGTTTGTGGATCAATATGTACTAAACCAGGGAAGCCCAATCCTGGTCACCGAGAGCTACTCTCCTGCATGTTTTAGATGTTTCCATTTTCCAGCACACCTGACAGTTGTTATCAGGCTTCTGCAGAGCTTGATGATAGGCTCATCATTTGAATCAGGTGTGTTGGAAGAGGGACACATCTAAAACATGCAGGATCGTAGCTCACGAGGACCAGGATTGGGCACCCCTGTACTAAACAGTTTAGATCACTAGATGGTTTTGATCTCCATTGGCTGTTTGGGTCTTTATGGGCTTCAAGTAATGTTTTGATATCTTTTTTCCAGGCAACAGGATTCAGAAACTGAATGGTCTTCAGAGTAGCTGTTTTACCAGCTTAGTTAGTCTGGAGCTGAGAGGAAACCAACTTGACACCACTGAAGACATTAACCTCCCAAACCTGCAGCGTTTGTATTTGGTAATATAAGTAGATCTCTTTGATTTGGATTAAAACTCTGATATTTATGTTTTTCCATTACAACCTGGATTAACATCTTGATTATGACTTGGACGGTTCTCTCTCTCTCCTTTCAGGCCCAAAATGTTATTAAACGTCTGGAGGGTTTGGAAAGGTTAGAGTGCCTTACAGTCCTGCACCTTAGGGACAACCAGCTAGAAACTCTAGATGGCCTGAGCCCAAATATGAAGAGTCTCCAGTACCTCAATGTCAGGTACTCAGCTTTGTCACAAGCACAGATCAGTTCAATATGCTACATGTGTGGGTTTTATTCAGCCTATGGTTTTCTTCCTCAGAGGCAATGCGATCATAGATGAGAATGCCGTGCAAAGCCTTGGGTTTGTGGCAAAAACTCTCCGGACTTTGGTGCTCTCTGAGAATCCACTAGTGGAAGCATCAGACTATCATGTTAGTGTATTAATGCTCCTGCCACATTTGGAGCGACTTGATAAAGACACCATCACCTCTGAAGAGAGGATTGAAGCTCGAGAGAAAATAAAGGTGAAGTAGAGCGACACGGTGGTGCAGTGGTTAGCACTCGTGTTCAATTCCTGGGTGGGACCTTTCTGTGTGGAGTTTGCATGTTCTCCCAGTGTCTGCATGGGTTTTCTCCAGGTACTCCGGTTTCCTCCCACAATCCAAAGACATGCACTGATAGGTTAATCGGCTAATCTAAATTGCCCATAGGTGTGACTGTGAGAGTGATTGTTTGTCTATATGTCAGCCCTGTGATGAACTGGATAATGACCGTCAGGTGTGCTGGAAAATGGAAACATCTAAAACATGCAGGAGAGTAGCTCTCGATGACCAGGATTGGGTGTCTGTCTGTCTGTGCAGATGACCATCCTCCAGGAATCAGGATCTACCTGTTAAAAATAAGTTTTTCGTCACCATATGTTTGCTCAGGGAGGATTCTGTTGGGTTCTGAAAATTGGCTTGAAAGTCTTGTTTCGATCAGCTCTATATGTAAAGTGTGATGAGATAACTTCTGTTATGATTTGGCGCTATGTAAATCAAATTTGATTGAAATACAGCATAAAAAAATCCTTTTCTGAAGTAAACAATTCAGTGGAGTACAAAATATGTTAAGGTTAGCAAAAATCAAATGAACAGTAAAACAAGTGCACTGGTCACATATGTATGAAAATGTGCATCCTTATGAATGACTCGGCCATAAATGTCCTCCATCCTGAGGTGGGCCCTGATACTCCGACACACACATTTAGCCACAGAGTCACTTATGTACACTTTATCAAGTATAAATCACATTCTCATAATCATTTCATGAGAAGAGGTAAAACTATTATATTCTGACTTTATGGGCAACAGTGTATTTATAATTACAATCAGACAAGTGGCAGTTGTGTTTTCATCCATTTCTATTACTATTCCTATTTTTCTAAACTCCGCTGTCCATGCTGTTGGATTTAAACTAGGTCTTTTGACTAAATTACATTTAGTTTAGATTATATTTTAGTTATCTGAACTGTCTGTCTGTGAACTTGTTTCTCGCTGTTCTTCAGTCATTTGATGTGTGTGCTTACCTGCATACACTTTACAAAAGATTTTTTTTCCTTGTCATCAAATGTAAACTTTCTCCTGAAATACAGAAAGAAAAATCTATATCTTTTTTGGATTAAATAATTTCCTGATGACACAAGACTTTGAATTGGACCTCTGCCCACATCATCCCTCCCTAACTTTTATTATGTTGTTTTTATTCTTTGTTGAAAACGTCAATTGATTTTCATCATCAACTTCGTCATTATAAAAGACTTATTTCCTTATCATCATTGATAAAATCTATGATGAAATCTCTTCTTCCCACATAACATATTAACACCTGTTGTTCTAATGGCATGTAATATGTGTCTTTCTCTTTCAGGAACTTAAAGAAGAGGAAATACTTGAGTCATAGATATCTGTAAATGACTGTCAAATGAGGAAATGACTATCTTGCTTGAAAACATAGTCTTTGTTGTGACTATAGACTGGTTCTGCCAGGTAGTGGACTCTGACTGTAATGTGAGGAACCTGTATTTTAAGTCTTTTATGAATAAATGACTACATAAATGAAATATATGTATTTCTTATGTTCAGTTCTTACACTGTCTAATACAGCTGATTTGTTTTGCAACAATAAACTCTAGAAAATGTACATTTTGATGGAATTCATAATACTTTCATTTACACCAGAGCTGACAACTAATTGATCCATGTTACATGGGAATGACTGGGTAATAGTAAATGAGAGGATGGGCTACCTGAACCTTGACTGTACTGAGTTTCACTGAGTAAGGATGAGAGAGCAGAATTAGCCACCATTTCCTTGTTGGCAGTCATCCAGCTGCAGTTTTAAAGGGGCAGCAACAGTAGATCTTTTTTATTTATTTTTTTAATCGCATGCACTGGCAAGTACATTGTGCACAGTGCATTTAAGTGATGAGTGCACCTTTACTACATGATACAGTTGTTCTGTCAAGTTTGACATGATTACCTGAGACAATTTTACACAACCAGGAAGTCACCTAACCTCTTGATAACTGAAAATGATTAGTTTATAGTGTTCAGGGTATGTATTTATAGTTTATACTGAATCAAGTTTATACGTCTTATGAATACAGATGTCCTCTTTAACTTAGTGTTTGTGCTGCATTTCAGTGCCCCAGCATTTCCTTTCACTCTGCTTCTGTGATCGGTTGATTATTTTAAGTTATAATATTTTTATTTGTAAGAAACTTTATTAAAGAAACACAACATTACAAGCAACAGTCAATAATCAACATACAAAATAAAATAAAATACAAAGACAGGACAGTTATCAAAAGGGGGTGCAATCATTCCATTTATTTGTACGGTTATTTGTACAGACTGACAGACTTTGTTGCTTTTTAAGTTTATTGGGGATAATGGATTAAAACAAATTTTGGATTCACACACAAAAAAATAAAAATTTTTGAAAAACTTTTCAAAAAAAAAAAATCATGAATATAAAAGTTTCCTTATAAAATAAAATAAAATAAAATAATTATAATAATTATTAATGATACTATGTAATTTGTGTGGTCAAAATGTGTAATATCTGGAATAGATTTATGAAAGTATCCTCTGCTGAATTTGCGACATCACGACTCCTCCAATGATAGGATTAAGGGGGCGTGGCCGGTAGGAGACGCGATAAATCCCACTTCTTTCCCCGGTTCCTCCTTCTCCTCGGTTGCACTTGTACCTGGCAGCTAGCAGCGGCGTGGCGTAGCATTGAACCCTGATACCGGCGAGCACTTGTATAATTGCAGCAACGGAGATTACCTTGTAAGCTAACGTGTTTATTACCAAATAAGCCGTAAACCATGACTAGCTACCACAAACCCGACGAAAAAACTCTGCAGGGGTTGAAAGACGTCGCTAACAAGCTCAGAATTAACTCCATCAAGGCAACATGCGCCTCCAACTCTGGGTAAGTTATTATAAGTTACTTATATAAACTCATAATCGCTAAAACGGCCGTGACGACCAGGAAGTACAGTGATAACGTCTATAGTAGTTAATGTGTATGTAATTGAAACACGTTTTACCCACGGGGCCTGGTCGCACGTGCAGCAAGTTATGTTCACGCGGTGTGGAAGGTGGTCGCAGCAGACGGCTAGCACACATTTATGCAAACTTTAGCGAATAGTGTTCTGACTTCGCTTAACTGAATGAATATGGAAGTTGCTGTATGCCGAAGCTAATGTATGCTAACAGTCATCGCTTTACGATAATAAATAAGTTTTACGGCAGCGACTGTATCTATGGTGTCATTTGCAGCCAGTGTCATCCTGGAGGGTTAGCATGAAGTATGAAGTGTACTAGTACTTCTAATTCGGATCAAGCCAATGATCTGTTAATGCTAAAACTGACTTACGAGCTAGCTAATTAAACATCACATGACTATGTGAAAGGAGGAGGGATGCACCTCGTGGTTTGTGTAACGCTCCGAATTAAAGTTGCAGATGCATCTTTATGGCTCGTTATGTACATAAATGTGTGTGGGTTTTTTTTTTCTTCTACAAAACTTATAGCATCGCATCTCGGCGTAAGATGTACGAAGCTCATCAGGTGACTAATGAGTGTAACAATGGTGTGCAAACTCTAGATGTCATGTCAGAATGCACCTGGTTGTAGTATTGCCTCATCCTTGGTACTAGAAACCCAAGATGTCATAACAGTCTTCCTGCTTTGTCCAAGGAAATGTCACTGGAATGGAATAGTTTCCTGGAGGTTTTGGGTGTAATTTAGCTTCTGTGAATATGGCAAACTGTGGCCCATTGTGTATGTTCTCTGGAGAGTGTTAAGCCTCAAACTTCTAAATACACTTTACTATCAGATCCTGTCTTCAAAATGTAGAATTACAGATTAAAAAATTTTCAAATTTCCACATCGCATGAGTTACATCAACCTAAACATGAGAATTTAAACATTTTGTTTACACTGTCAAAGCTGCTGATTAATTTATTTGTAACACTAGACTAGCTGTTTGTCATTCTGGCTATCCAGAACAGGTGTGTGGGTTTTTTTTTTTTTTTTTTTTTTTTTTTTTTTTTTTATGTTCAGATTCTGCAAACACTGCATTAGGCAATCAGAAACACAGCCTCATGATGCAAGTTTAACCTTTAACCCCAAGGGTGGACAGGTTTGTTGGAAACCTGTTTTTGTCACTTCCTTATGCTACTTAATAAGGAAATGGGGTGAATTTCATGTATGTCATTAGTATGAAACTGATCCAGAGGGTTTGTAAACTGTCTGTCTATAACAAAGGCCAGCTTTGTTTTGACACCACCACACCCTTCACTCAACACTTTATACAAGATTACTCCGGACTCTGATTGTTTGTTATCATGGGTTTTATCTTATGAATTCATTCCAGTTTATTTTTCAGCAGGTCCTCACTCAACAAAAGGATGAGGGGTAAATGGCAAACTGCTTTTATTTTGCAGATTTCAGTTAACTCAGTGTTTCAGAAGGATAACCTTGTGTGTCCACAGCATGGTCAAAATGGTGCCATTTATAAATTAACCCACATAGGGAAGCTGATATTGAGTAACGTTGACTTTCTAAACAGGTTGATTACAATAGACCACTATGCAGCAACTAACAGTTTCACAAGTTTGCTGATTTTCTCTGTAGCATTTTCAGGGGCTCTGGAGTGTGGTAACATGGCAAGTTATGGACTAACAACCAATTGACATGAATGATATCTTTTTGAGATTAGAAATAAAAGTAGACCTTCAAAAGTATTGCACCTTTTCCTTTCATTGTGAAGAAATTATTGTGCTCTGTTGGTATGACTTGATGTTTGTGTTGTCAAACTAAAACAAATCGCTTTGAGGATTTGCATTAATGTGCTCAAATGATTCCTGAATTTTGCAGCACGTGCACGGTGTGTGAACAATACCTTAATGGTACTTTTACTGTTACCAATGGCCTGTCTTTCCTCTCTCCTCAGTCACCCCACATCATGCTGCAGTGCTGCAGAGCTCATGTCTGTGCTGTTCTTCCATAGCATGCGCTATAAAGCAGATGACCCTCGCAACCAGTGTAACGACCGCTTTGTGCTGTCGAAGGTTGACGCTCTTAATTTGAATGACATTTACGAATATTCTGCAGCTGCTTGGCATGAGCCTGTAATTCCAGTGTTCCTAAAACTGTCTCTTTCTAGGGTCATGCTGCACCTGTGCTGTACGCTGCCTGGGCCGAGGCAGGTTACGTGAATGAGAGTGACCTCCTCAACCTCCGCAAGATTGACTGTGACCTGGAGGGGCACCCCACACCAGTATGTCAAAATACCACCCCCTGTTTTGTAATCCACACTTACATGAGTAACAAACAATAATGAAGTTGTCTTTAACGAGTTGTTTGTCCTCCTGTTCTCAGAAATTGGCATTCGTTGATGTGGCGACAGGATCTCTGGGACAGGGTCTCGGAGCTGCTTGTGGAATGGCCTACACAGGGAAACACTTCGACAAATCTAGGTGAGTATGTTTTTTACAGATGCTGAACTGTGGACCTCAGTCAAGAGGTGACACACCTACTGTCCATTCTTGCATCCGATAATAAACCTCAACCTTTTAGACCCTGACTAATGCCTGGTTTCTCTGTGGGCCTGTTGGGACTCTCCGGTCTGCTCTAATCTGGTTATTGGTTTAATTAGTTGTAGTGTAGTTGTGCTGTTGCTGCCTTTAAGAAATCTTTAGATTTTTTTTTCTTTTTACCATCAATATTAATTTCTAAGGCTTTGTATGAATTTATAACATTAAGAGCTTTTGTTTTCCACAGTTCTTTGACTTTGTTATTATAAGAATTGTATGATTTCATTCTTCATTTAGTGACCACTCTAAAGTTAGTTAAGTTTGTTCTTTCATTTTCAACTCTGCTGTCTGTTTTGTCCTAGCTACCGTGTATACTGCATGCTGGGTGATGGAGAGTGTTCAGAGGGCTCAGTGTGGGAGGCCATGGCCTTTGCCTCCTACTACCAGCTGGACAACCTTGTGGCCATCATGGACATCAACCGGCTCGGCCAGAGTGAGGCTGCGCCCCTGCAGCATGACATGGAAACCTACCGCAAGCGCTGCGAAGCCTTTGGGTCAGTACCAAACTCTGACTTAAAACCCCTGATGTTTTGTCTACCTACACTACCACATTTAAATGACCCTTCATTTTTCAGGACTCGTTCATCATTCTCGCACACTTTTTGTTTATTCTCAAACTTGCGCACTCTTGTATGCTTCAGTACTTGTTTGCTGACTGTCTTTATTTTTTATTGGCACTTCCTCTTACTATAATCAAATTAATAGGCTTCATAGTTGTTTGGTCCAAAGTTCCTATGTTTTTCAGTTGATAGACTTGGTATATTACTAATGGACCCATGTTTGTATAGGTGGAACACGTATGTTGTGGATGGTCATGATGTGGAGGAACTGTGCAAGGCTTTCTGGTTGGCTCAGCAGGTAAAGGGTAAACCCACCTGCATAGTCGCAAAGACATTCAAGGGCAAAGGACTGAAAAGTAAGTGTAGTTTTTATATTTTGTCCACTTGATTTACAGAACTTGAGGTTGTTTTTTTTTTTTTTTTTTTTAAGACTCGTTAATCATTTCTTGACCTTTTTTTAGATATTGAGGATATGGACAACTGGCATGGAAAGCCCATCCCTAAAGACCGTGTGGATGAGCTGCTGAATGACCTGCAGTCTCAGATCCAGGTCCCCAACAAGGTCCTGTCCCCTGAGCTGCCTGCTATGGACACAGCCCCTGCAGACCTTGGCTACATCACCATGCCGTCACCCCCTGCTTACAAAAAGGGAGACAAGGTACTATTTGAAGGTTGTGTAGTAACTTCCAAAGCTCCTCAATAATCAATAAATGGTCAGTGGGTTAAAGTTCACCCCAGTGTGTGTTGGCTTTGTGCTGATATCAGTAACCGCGATAACTTAACCTACATATTGCATTTTTCATCAATCTCAACTGTGTTGTTTCTGTCCTGTTAGATGGCCACAAGGAAGGCATACGGTGTGGCTCTAGCCAAGCTGGGTGAGGCAAGCCAGAGAGTGGTGGCCCTTGATGGAGACACCAAAAACTCAACATTTTCTGAGACCTTCAAGAAGGCCTTCCCTGACCGCTACATTGAGTGCTTCATCGCTGAACAGAACATGGTACATGAAGTTTTGTCTTAGGGAAACTAGAATATACTTCAAGGGTCTCCTTAGGTCCTTTTTTTTTTTTTTTTTTTTTTTTTTTTTTAAATTATGAATTAGCCAGATCACATTTGACAGTGTAACTTATGGATTATGAAAATTATATTGCATCAGCTCTCCCTTTGTTTAAAAAAATGTGTTGATAAAATGCATTTATCCTTATGTAACAAAACTCCATTGAAATCAATACTGAACCATTAATTACAAATGCAGACTGTGCAACCCAGTTAGTTGACTGGAACACACTCGGCTCATCTGTCATGTGCTGATGGATAGTCTGTTAAATTTACTTTTATGTAATAAAAGTAAAAACACCAAAGCTGGGCTTTAGCTGCTTTCAGTATCATTTTCAGTACTTTTACAGTAACTGAAAATGACAAACTTCAAGTTTGCAGCACCCTGGGAAGAAGATACTCAAATTGATAAAGAAACTTAAGAACAAAGCTTTTTAATCTTTTTACTTTGAAAGTCTTGTATCTAGCCCTAAACGTCAGTTTAATTTAGTTATACTTGTAGCACCAACCATATTGCATGGTTATTCCAAGGTACCATTCTGATCAAGGCCTTAAAAAGATAGAGGAAATCCAACAAACCTTTTAGGAGTGAGCCCAAGGCAGCAGGAGGAGAAAATTACTTATTTTACAGATGGGGAAACTGCTGAAAGAACCAACTTCTGGGCAGGTGGCTATCTGCCTCGACCAGCTCAGATAAGTGGACAGAAATGAACAGTATAGGGTTGAAATGATAAACGCACACTAAACTAGATGTGAACAGACTCTTGAAGAGGTGTATGCTTACCATTTTGACTGGTGCAAATCCTTAGTATTTTGTCTTTGATTTTTATTAAACTTTCTGAGATGGATGTAATCTGTTAGACAGCTGCACCAACTCTGTCTTGGTTTATGTAGCAGTTACAAAAGATAAAATTGGCTTAGTCTGTGCAACCATAATCTGCTGTAAATTGGTCTAATCTGTTGCTATTCATTCACTGTGTGATAATCCAGTCTTCAGATTTCTTCTGACCTGAGGTCAGTTTATGTGAGCATCTGCACTTAGACCATTTACTTAATGGACTCTGTCTCATAAGACTAAACCATTTAACTGATGCCTTTGACTGTTGCTTTTACAGGTAGGAGTTGCCATCGGCTGTGCCACCCGTGACCGGACAGTTGCATTTGCCAGCACATTCGCTGCCTTCCTCTCCAGAGCCTATGATCAGATCCGTATGGGAGCCATATCTCAGACAAATGTCAACCTGGTAGGGTCCCACTGCGGTGTGTCGATAGGTAAGATGTCAGCTTATGCTCTACTACTTGGACATTAGTTGTGGTGATCAGTGCTAACATTAGAAGGTTTTATATCCCATGTGCTTCTAGGTGAGGACGGCCCTTCCCAGATGGCCTTAGAGGACATAGCCATGTTCCGTGCTATCCCAACATGCACTGTGTTCTACCCCAGTGATGCCGTGTCAACAGAGAGAGCTGTTGAGCTAGCAGCTAACACACAGGTTGTCGCACTTCCTACAGGAAGTCTGTGTTGTACTCTTTGTGTATTATTTGTGCACTAACGCCACAGTTTCCTCTCAGGGTATCTGTTTCATCCGTACTAGCAGACCAGACACTGCTGTCATCTACTCTCCAGATGAGAAGCTTGAAGTGGGTGTAGCCAAGGTAATTGTCAATACTATGATTTTATGCACCGTTAAACTTATTTACTCAAGTGACATGGATGTAACCAGGTTATTGAGGATGGAAATGCATACATTTCCAGGTGGTTCGCCAGTCTGACAGCGATCAGGTGACTGTGATCGGAGCCGGTGTTACCCTGCATGAAGCCCTTGCTGCTGCTGATATCTTGGCCAGTGAAGGCAAGTCCACATTGCCCTCTAGTGGGCAGATGCATAAATTCATCCAGAGTTACATTTCACAACCCTCTTTGAATCTCAGACTGATTGAGGTGTCGAGTGAATCACCAGTTCTCCAAGCATCTATAGCTGTAGAAACATTTGTAAAATAATGACTTTAAATGACTTCCTTTAGGTAAAAACATCCGTGTGATTGACCCGTTCACCATCAAGCCCCTGGATGCCTCTACTATCTTGTCTTGTGCCAGAGCCACTGGGGGACAGATCATCACTGTGGAGGATCACTACAAGGAGGGTGGGTTGTTTTTCATTCTTCACTTGTCCTATAATGTATAAAGTGTACAGATGTCTCTTGGTAAGAAAACACCAGTGATCATTAAAACATCTGTTGGCTCATTCACTCATCAGTAGTGTTCCATAGTGTACTGATGCGGTGCAGGAGTTTGTTTTTTGCCACTCAAAAGATTTTTCTTTCTTCCAGGTGGTCTGGGCGAGGCAGTGCTGTCAGCAGTTGGCGGGGAACCTGGCATCGTCGTTACCCGACTGGCAGTGAGCGGTGTCCCACGCAGCGGAAAGCCCCAGGAGCTGCTGGACCTCTTCGGCATCAGCGCCAAGCACATTGCTAATGCTGTGCGCCAGACATTCGCAAACTAAAAAGCTACATTGATGTCCTGCTTGCTCTTTGGTTCAGTTCAGCCACCTTACTGTCAGCTGAAAACCTCAGACTGGTAGCGCCATCTTTCAACTTTGATTTGAGTGTTAACCCTGACTGATCGTGCTATCTTATTGTCACCGGCAGAAGTGGGGAAAGAAAATGCTAAATGCAGAGTCTACAGCGTTAATAAGATCTCCCCTGTAAGCACCTTTAGCACCCTTTGCAACTGGGTTCTACCTGCTCGACATTCCTGCTGTATTTTGTCCAGAAAATGGTTTCAACTAGAAAGCAATTTTGGCTCTGTCTACTAGCAGCCAGACAGTGAAGTGTTACAACAATTTGTTTCACATTCCACCCATGTTTCTGCAACACAAATGTTTTCTCCCATGGTTTTAACTCTGGCCTCTTTGCTTGAAAACTGTTACTGTTTCTCATGAATCTAATGTACTAGATCACCCATGTTATTGTGTTCAGTCAGCCTTTACTGCGTGAACTGTTGAGTGCTACTTGAATGACTCACAATGAACATAAGTGTCACACGTTACTTACATTCCAGCCCACCTTGTCCTTCTGTTGGCGTGAATAAAAATGATTAAGCAAATGCTGGCGTCGTCTTATTATATTAAGGGTTTAAACCAGCGGTCTCAAATATGCGGCATGGGGGCCAAATACGACCCACCAAAGGTTCCGATCTGGCCTGTGGGGTGAATTTCTAAAGTGCAACTATTCCACAGTTGAGGCTGTCAAACTTGTTTTAGTTCAGGTTCCACATACAGACGGGTATGATCTCAAGTGAAAGGGTATAGTAACCGGCTGAACAAAACTTCATATTTTCTTCTCAGTTTGACGTGAAAAAAAATTTCTGTATATATTATGAAAATATTAATCTACAAAATCTTAACTGTGAATAATCTGAACAATCTAAAGATTAACCACAGTTTTAACAATTTTCTGCTTATTGCAAAGTGTTTTGTGTCTACTGATCTGATCCTTCATGTATATGTGTACATAAGTTGAGGCGTAATACTGTTAAAATTGCACTTTTCCTTAAATTTCAGTTTCTTTAGGTTATTCATATTTTCTTTGGATAGTTTAAAAGTGTGCACTTTCACAATTTAATGGGGGGGAGGGGGTTGCACTAAAAGACAACTTTGGAGTTGTCACTATAGGTTATTATGCTGCTATTTTACTGGTCTGGTCCACTTGAGATCAAATGGGGCTGAATTTGGCCCCTGAAAGAAAGTGAGTGAGACTCCTGCTTTAAACCCTGAGCCGAAGATGGTCCAACTGAACAGTTTTGTTTTTTTTTTTTACAAACTGAAAGGTTAAAAAAAATATACTCAGTTCTTTTGCCCATTTTTTCACAACACTTCATTTCCAGGGCTTTCAAAATCTAGCAATCATTAACAATTTACTGCATGTTATAATTCTGCTAAAATGGCGGCTTCTCCAGCTTCTTGTCCAGTTGTGAGTGAAATTACTGTAAAGTCTATGAAGCTCAACGTCTCAGCTTTCAGAAACTGGAAATTGGAATTTTTCCGGTTACACACTGCCATCCAAACTGCATATGCATTATTCTTTCTATCATCAGTCATTTCACTGCTTAACTTATTGCCTGGTTACTGTTCTGTGGTACTGACAGCTGAATGTGTATGCGGCTGCCATTTGTTGATATATATTATTTTGCATTTGTTTGTTTGTCCCTATTTGTTTGGATGTTCAATAAGGCGGGGTAACTGCGAATTGAATTGCCCACTGGGGATTAACAAAGTAGTCTGAATCTATGCACAGCGTGTGTTAGTGCTGACACAAATAAAATAGGAATAGATTTTTTTTGTAATGCACTTTACATTTCGAACAAAATCTCAAAGTGCAACAGATTCAGAAAGACAAACACAATCCACAAACATGTCCGCTTTTAAAGAGTTAAAGGTGGGGTCGGAAATGTTCGAAAAATGTCTCAAGCAGGTTACATTTTGAAAATACACAATTCAAAAGTCCCAACCCCTTTCTTCAGACTCCCCCCCAAAGCCACGCCTCCAGACTCCAGAACACGCAGTGCAGGGGGCGGGGACAAATGGCAGTTGATTTTGATAGACATATCAGCGTTCAATCATTTCGAGTGGGTGCTGAAAATGATTGGATGTTGTTTTTTTCAGTCCTGTTCATGCCACAGGTGACTAAAACTTTTCATTTTTATGTCAGAGCATTTAATGAATTGTTTGCAATCGGGGTGTGAAGGAGATTTTTAGTAATTTAGTATATAAAAAAAAAAATGCTCCAGGAAAACATCTCAGACCCCATATTTGAGTCTAAATCTAATGATCACTGTCAAATGTGATCACTTGAAGCCTTTGTATGACCAGTAGTGTAGGGTTTTCTTAGAACATCCTTGCTTATGTAGTTGGAGAGATTGTGTTGCTACTGAGAAATAGTTCAGGTGTCCTGGGCGCTGTTCACTGCAGTGGAAAGTTGCGGAGGGTTATTATACTGAGGTTAACAAAGAGGCTGAGTGTGGTCAGTACATGACTACATGTTCCTGTCAGTGCTGAAATGAATAGTCTGTGTGCTTCACTATTTAACTTGGAGGAGCACATTAGGCCAGAGTGTTTCAGTGTTTAGTGTTAGGTCGTCCAGTTTGCCATTTGGACTCTGTCTGGATTCAACTGTCTCTGTCTAATCAACTGACTTTGAGACGCAGAAATCCTTTAAATGTCCATAGGTAGGTTACATAGAACTGACTATAGACAGGTCTTGTCAGTCATAGATGTTGTCTGGCACATGACCAGATGTGCTCTCATTCTGACAGATTTAGTGTGTGTGTGTGGTTATTGAGCAAATAAGAAGGGGCTGTCAGCAGGTTTCACCCCACAGTGAAAATCCCAGTTGGTCTCAGCACTCAGTCTGTGGCACCTGCTTCACTTGGCATCGAGACGAGGGGGATGTACACACACCATTTACATGTAGAAGCAGTACAGAGTGTGTGTGCACAGACAGAATATATGCACAGACACACGGTTCCATTTTCAGTGGTTGTATTTATTTTCGTACATAGATGTCAGTGGAATTTGGCCAAACAAGGCTGACTCCAACCTGAACTGTCTACCAACCCTGTTTTTTATTGGAAAAGTTCCAAAACTGGCACTCGTCTCCCACGTCACAGCCTAATTCTGTCAGGAGAAATATCTATTAAATACCAACAGACCCCACGTTCGGTTCCATTTGATCATCATGGACTCAGAGTGGGTAACTTCCAGTCATCAGTGATACCTGACACATGTGTCCACAGCTGTCTGTGCTGTCGGTGTCCCATCTCTGCAGCCACTCAGTCCTGTTCTGCTTCTGTTTCTACCTTGTGTTCGCAGACAGTTATGAAAGACAGAGGAGACAAGGAGCAGGGCGGGTCTGAGGGCTTCATAGTGTGAAGAACCAAGGCCTTTATTAACAATGTGAGAGTTTATTTTTTTACCTCTCCGCCTCCTGGATGTTCCTTCCCTTCTTCATGTGCTCTCTTTATTTCAGGAATCACTTAGTGTAGGGGTCAGGTACAACAGGGTGCTGAGCACTGACTCTATAGGGTCTTCACCCCAAATTTTTGACTTTTCTTTGACCCCAACTGACTTTCTCCCTATTTTTTTCTGGATTTTCTTCCTCCTCAGTTCACCCTTGAAGATTCCGACAGTTTGGACGATCTGACTACAATAACTTGAAGTCAGTATTGCAGATGTCGAGGATGTGGATCACGGTCATTTATCTGAGTGGCACAATTTTAACAGGACAGTCCTGGTTAGCCTCCTCTGAGTCGCATGAAATAGAAGCAGTGGCCGTTCCTCCAACCGAAGTGGACACAAAAATGAACTTGATGGATTCACATGTAAATGCGAAGCTCCTTTCTGGTAAGTTGTTGTTTTCTTAAAAGGTCTTTCTTAACCCTTTGATGCATGAATTACGAAAACCTTAGTCATGTTTTTTGTCCTTAGTGTTTTTATTCCTCTTCAGGCATGAAGAAAATAATGTGATTGACATTTTTTGAACGAAACTATTTTTTATGGAGTTACAAAAATGTCCACTCATTTGTTCACCATATGTTTAATTTTTGAAACAATATCAGAAAGTGATATACTTGAATAATTTAATGCAGCTAATCTGATGTTTTCTCTCATTTTTACATACTCTATTTCTACTCTCATACTAGTTATGACTCACTTCATGGAGATAATATGCAAAAAAACAAAACAAAAAAAACCCCTGTTAATTACAGTCTAAAAACAACTAGCTCTTGATTTACATTCATTATGTTACTGTAGATCAGGTTCATCTAGAACAGGGGTCTGCAGCCTGTGGCTCTGAGGCCACATATGGCTCTGAAGCCTCTTTCTATGGCTCCTCTGGCTAAAAAATATAACATTTTGAAATTAACTGAATGACTGATTACTTTTTAACATAGTTAAATGGCCAAAATATATTCTGACTTTATCCAGCTGCAAAAATATGCATGTTTTATATGGACGAAAATATATTTTTTGACAGCATATTAAACAAAATGGATTATTTTCTTGCCAAATTCAATACAAGATGCACAGTTTGCATTTGTTTGTAGTTTGTAAGTCAGCCACTATACATGAAAGTTGCACCTTTACTCCAGTACACAATGTAATTCTGTTTTGGAAATAGTGTCCATCATTAAAACATTTTTACAAATCATGAATGTTTTCTTTCTTGTCATTGTATAATTTCATAAATGCACCGTACATTGCATTATTGTAATGGAAATACAAAGTTAAATAGCAAACTAATCACAAATAGGCTACAGCAGAGCAGCCACCTCATGGTAAAATGTAAGGGTTTAATTTTTTTTTTTCATGGCTCCAGTCAGATGTCTTTCTTTTTTTTTTTTTTTTTTTTTTTTTTTTTTTTTTTTTCAA
>JAQQZY010000027.1:18773399-18805798 GCA_030068375.1 Ostorhinchus rueppellii | reverse complement strand
GGGATAGGCTCCATGCGACCCCCGTGACCCTAGTGAGGATAAAGCGGGTATAGAAAATGAATGAATGAATGAATGAACACTGACAATGAAGGCATTTTAGTCCAATGCAAATGCATTAAAGAACCATATATGTGTCCTACTGAGCATTAACATGTGTTTGGTGCTGACAATATGGTCATAAGTTGAATATAAGTATTGGAATGGTGCAAAAAGTCAGGTGGGATGTGTCATGTACAAACTGATAGGGTGTTGGAGTGGTATATGTTTATACTTCTCATCCAACCACAAATTCACTCTGTCCAAATGGCACCATTTATCTGGATAGGTTTTTTTTTTATTTGAACGATGACAAGCTGGAATGAAAACAAACTGAAATGAGATAGGAGTAACGAGGCTATTTTTAAAATATAAGTAGAAGTCAAAAGTCAACTGAAACATAATTACTCCAGTAAAGTATAGATAACCAAAATTTCTATTTATGTAATGTAATAGAGTATTTGTAGTTCATTACTTGGCACCTCTGCTCATACCAACATGCACACATTTCCACACATTGACGTGCTGATCTGCTCCTTTTCAGTGGAATTTTTTTAACTACCCCACACTCAACTGCATTGCATATTTACAACTTGCTTTGTCCTAATAGTGTTTAGTCTGACTTTATTCCCTCTGTTGCAGAAGCATCAGAATGTCATTATTTTCCTACAATTGTTGCAACCTTTTTCATCAGTCACTTGATGACTTCATACAGTAATTGATGTTCCGTTTTTGTTGACATTCTCTTTGTTTGTGGTTGGCATTTGATTGTGATGGCATTGTGATGCCAACAATTCTCCAGGCCTCAGGCACTGTGCACAGTTGTTTTGTGACTTAAATTACACATGCCTATCATTCACTGGAAGTACTTAAGATGTAAACACACTCGCATAATTTAGCTACAGAGCTAAGCGTTTCATGCATATCAGAATACACTGACACACGAGGAAATAATAGATGGATTTTTGTGAACACACATTATAGTATACACTTATATTCAAATTTGTGGTTTTAAAGGTAAACAGTGTAGTTTTCTGTGTGTGTGACAAATCAACTGCTTGTCCTGTTTAACCCTTTAATGACTGCAGTCTCTCCAGGGCTGCATTTTGCACTTTACGGCATTCAAATTACTGTAAGTCCTGAAGTGTTTGTGCTATCCACAAAATTCAAATGGCATCAGAAATTCTGAGCTTTCCGACACTATATAAGCTTTTACAACAGCAGTGTGGGACTCTATTATAAATAGACAGCAACTGTTTCAGAGACTCCAGACAGGCTAAAAATCACCTGGAAATAATGAAAAATACGAAGGTATAATATAAATACTGAATGTCCAAGACCAAAAAGCATGTTTAAGCAGATGTAAAATAGTTGAAAGTTTATTTTTACAGTCTCAGAAAGTTATGTTATAGACATTTACAGTTGTTTCTGATGATAAATATGCTAAAAAACTTCAAGTCTGTTTTTTCTTTTTTACTAAAACACACTGTTTTAAGCTTTTATTCTGTATAACGATGATAATTAACGGCCAGGTATTGAAAGTTAAGTACTTCCTAAAAACAAAGGTGCAAAGAAATTGGCAAAAAAAAGACATTTTCTGACACTTTTATTGCAAAGAAAGCACGAAGACACCCAGGCAGCCTGTTACAATGGCAGTCTTAAAGAGAAAAGATGATTTTTGTCTGTGCGTACCTTCTGATGGTACTTTTATGATGTTTGATTTTTTTCTAGATTTGATCTCCTGAAAAGGACCAGACTCAACTGGCGCTCCGACGGCCTTAACTCTCTGACGTATGAGCTCCTTTCCAAGGAGTTGCAACCTCTCTACACCAACCTGACCGTCAACATTGGTGAAGACCCCCATGTGCCCCAGGGGAAAGCAATGATGTCAGTTAAAATGGCACCACATATCCAACAAAACACCAACAAGGACGGAGCTGAGCAGGAGAAGAGAAATGACAGCAACAGAGCTGCGGCAAATATGACTGTAGCCAAACCTGTTGGCAAAAAGACAGAACCGACACCGGCAAAGGCAGCAAATCAAACAACACAGGAGAAGACGGGAGTAATGAAATAGGGTGAGATTCTAAAGAGGAAGTGCATCACATCTGTAGTATAAAGTGGCTTCTCCATTTATTTTGTCCTGAATGATATACATCTGCTCGGCCACTTTTTACATCATGCTATGAATTTTAAAAAATGACGTCGCAGTTGTCTACAGGGGTGCGTTCAGGAACACAACTGAGTCACGTATTCTTCGTTTCTCATCCGCTGAATGCGACTCCGGCTCAGATGTGTGTGGTCGTACTCTGTGACCAGCTCATATCCACGTAGACCGGCCCGACAAACTACAAACGAACACGAGACAGCACGTATATAAATCTCTGCTCTTTTTTCAGACACCGCAAGTTGTAAGCGACACATCTGCTGCCAGCGGACCTGCAGCTTCATCCGGTCTGCTCCCAAAAAACTGCTGCTGTCAGTCCACCCCACTCCACTGTGGGTTTGTGTTTCTGTGCCTTCTCTCTTGTATGCGCGTTTTATAGACTGATAGAGTTGCTTTTACAAACTGAACTGGGGGTTAAATTTTACCTCTGCTGCCCCAAAGAAAAAAACGATAGAACGCAAGGAGAATAAATACGATCTCAGATCAGAGTAAACAAGTTGCTCCAGGACTGCCGTTTTATATTTGTGTGCATCGATTAAGCGCTGACCAACTCCAACTCACTGAATTCTAGAGTTTATATTTATATAGAGAGACTTCTTTATTTGTTTACTGTTTTGTTGAACTCGTCCTTCCTTACAGTCTGGTGCCTCTTAATTTTAGTTTCTAGACAATCAAATCATACCGTTTCCACCCACATTTCAAAGTAAGGAAATATCATCATGACTATCTTTACGCCTGTCAGATATCCATAGACTTGGCATGATAATTGTTGTCTAGTCTGACTATTACTCTCAATACATGGATAGAAATATGCTTCTGGTATTATCTGTGATTTTCTATTTTTTTTTTTTTTTTAGATTAGTCAGATATGGAAAAATATAACTGCATATGATATTGTAGGCACTTGACTGCACATTTGCCAGTTTCAGATTGTGTTAAATATCAAAAGTGGTCATAGTTACAATAAAGCACTGTGCATAGAGTTAGGTCAGCTTTTAACTAGGAGGCTCACGTCTTTACAGATGGCCTTTCAGTATAATGCAAAACAGCCCGATGTATCTAAATGTCACTCACTAGAGCAAATCTTTTGTGTCTTGGGATGAAATAAGGAAATAAGACTGTAAATGAATCCTATCCTCTGAGGGCTGCTCAATCAGGACATGCATATACCGTAGGTGTTGACAGATCCGTCACTGTATACTCGTATAATCTAATATCCACATCATCTGTCAGATATTCTTCTTTTCCGTATCGTTTGGAATGTATTTATTGTGAGTTTCCATTCCGGTTTACCCTGTGTAAAGTGAGAGTTTATAAGGGGATGTGATTGAATTCAGTCATAGGATGTAGAATATCCCGCTGCTATCGGATCTGAATCTGAAAAAGGTTTTAATTAAATAGCTTGAAAAATGACTAACTTTAACACAGAGGATATGGTGTGGAATTGTGTTTCATCATGCTAATATGTATGTATGACTTAGGCTCATCTGAATGTAATTAATTCACTGATTTATTTATTTATTAAGTCACTGAGAGACTGATTTTGCTGTGCATATATAATAGGAATTGAAACCTTTTACTCCGTCATCCCTTTACCTCCATAATCTGTATTTTAACATTGTGCCTCATCAAGACAGACCATATTGAACAGTATCAGTGGGAGATGTGTGAGTGCCCTCAAGTGGCACAGTCTGAAATAGGTCCGGCCAAGAAAATACAAGAACTGATTGAGACCGCAGTGTTGTGACATGAATGTTAATTACCAACATGAGCCATTCACAGGTTTCAGCCAATCACATCTTTGCATTGCTCTGTGTGGAGGATTTTTGGTTTGCGTAGTGTCACATGATGATGCCAGCTTAAAGGAGTACAGCGACTCTAAATTCTATTTGTTGTTATGGAATCAAAACTATGGGGAGTGTTTTATGAATGGATATAGTTTTATAGAAAGAATCTACATATGTTTATTTATGAGAATATACTGTTTTAAACAGATTGTCTTGACAGATTGCATAGATAGACTGCAAGGCCTAATTTCTTAGCTTTATATTGTATTTAGTTGCATATCAATAGATAGTATATTCTCCATTTATCATATTGCCTGAGACAATGTTTAAGATGTAAATGAGTGACACGTTGAAAGCTTTTAAGGATGTTAGATCAACTCAGCTAATAATCTGTTAACTGTACTTACCTGGAGAGTTTTCTATATTTAATGAATGGTTAGTTTTTATAAAGACACAGTAAATAAGGTACAGTGAGCAAGATTGGGGTGTCATGCTAACTTTTTTTTATGATTTAAAGTGCTCATCTGATCATGTGTTCATTCTGTTATGAATAACAGTTTTAGTTTTTGACGTAATAGTTCAGGAACACTTGACAAGAAATATGTGACATTCATGTACCCATTGCAAGTGAATGATGGTTAATGCATAAGATATAAAGAAAGACCATGATATTTCTGCTTAGGCTGACTTATTTACTGACCTTCTCTCTTTGATAAAAGACTTGCAGTGTGTGTGTGTGTGTGTGTGTGTGTGTGTGTGTGTGTGTGTGTGTGTGTGTGTGTGTGTGGTCATGTGTGCTGAGTAGAAAGCAACTTCAGCAAAAAAAAAAAAAAAAGAAGGCAAGAGGAGCAGTAAACTATGATGGAGTTGGAATACTGTGTATACCAATAAAATCCAAAATGAAAAATATGTCTATTTATTAAGTAGGTAAATACATGAGATAAATACATGCAAACATAGACAAAAGAAAATACACGCTTATTATAAATACACTTTAGCGATGCACTCTACAGAACTTGCCAACCTACTTTAGGATTTTTATTAATGCTGCTGCAATTTATGGATTGCAGAGCTCAGGGTCTCACGCTATCTAGTAGATTACTAGTTATATATGATCATCAACACATGCTGTTAAGCAATCTGAAACTGCACTAACCTGTTACATCACCCCGTGCCCTGCAAGCCTCGGTGCTCGATGCGGGCAAAAAGAGCAGGATTAAAAAGTTGGATATGAGCTCATACCTATAAATAGACAGTAACCCCCAGCTGTGTATGTTCGATCTGTTTCATAATCTCAAATACTGAATGACTCATCAACAGAGGACCAATGTGCACCCAAACAGTCACAAAGTCACAGACCGAGGCCAAACAACACCAAAGTGGGCCTCATTAATTACACAGCCACGTTTACATCAGAGGCATTTACTGTTTAATGAATATGAATGTAGATTTATGTCTTTTACAGAGTGAGTGTTGGGGCTGATACCATATTAAAGCCAAATAACATGCAGCTCCCACCACACACTATCATTATAGCATGTCATAAAAAATAAAATTTACGGGATACCGCATTTATAACACCATTACATGACCCCCGTACCTTGACAGTCACTGAAGAGGTTTATGGTCTGAAGCACTGACATTCATGTATTCTATGAGACAATAAAGGACAAAATTATCTGTTCAAGTCATCAGATAGCACCTGGATATCTTTCTGAGATGTTCCTGGGATTGTGTCACTGTCATGACAGCAGTGACAGTTTAGTTTGCACTTTCTCCGCAGTAGACTGACACACTGGCCTGCTGAAGTGACTGTGGCAGGCAGATGCAGAGGGCTGAGACAGCCTTTAGTCACCTCTCGTTACAGTATGGCCTAGGAGACACCGCTGACCTCTTTTACCCTGTTAGCACACACACACACACACACGCAAAGAAGTACACACAAAATGGTATGTTGTTATACATATCATCGCACAAAGATAGTACAAGAGATGGGGAGTTAAATGTTCTCCTTGACACAGTGTTAGAAAATACAAACTTAATGTTTGCTTGGTTAAAGAAAAGTGCATCATCAATCTTAATTCTAAAGTCATTAGTCAAAAGTCATTGATCCGTGTGTGTGTGTGTGTGCTTGTTTATTCCCTTTGTTTTTCTGTTTTCAGGATCGCACACCTTTTAAATCTTATAGACACCTGTTCCATAGGTAGCAAAAAATAGCATTAAATCATGTTAAAAAGTAAAAAAAAGAGTAAACACAGTCTAAAATGTCACAGGTTGAATCACAAGAGAACATGATCAACATATGTAACCTCATTTCACCTCGTCTACTTAAATATAGAGTTTATTCTGTTATGTAATCATTTTGAACCATCAAATAATGGCTCTAAACTGTGTGTTTCAGTTAATGTAGCATCGTTGCAGTAGAGACAGGACATTCTGTAAGTGCTGTCAAGTGAAATTTAATTTACCCCTGACACGCCTGTTGGTTAAATGTTCAGCTGTGATGTTAAAGTACTGATGATGCAAAGACAATCTTTACCGTATTTAAAAATAACAGATGTCTCTAACATGATGCTTAGTTATTTTAGAATCCACTCTGATTCTGATGACTGCATCCTGACAGAGAAACGACACGGTGGATCTAAAATTTTCTTCTGCATAGACGTATTTTGTGTGAATCATTGCCTGGCATCAATGTGAAAGTCTACGATGATAGTGGGTCACAACATTTGGTTATATAAGCACTCTTAATGTTCTGCTCTGAAAAATCACAATATCATCTGATATGGAAATAAAAGATATGAGAGGATGCACCAAAGTCCTGAGGCGTCTCATGCATGGGGGCAATATAATGAGGAGGAATCAGGATCAGCCGTCAGGGTCATCAGGGTTGGACCCTCATTCATGTCTCATCCCACAGCTGCTCAGCTGCTCCTGTCATCCATATTTGCAGCCTCAGTGGACAATTTCCTCAGCTGCAGGCCCTCTCAGTGCTCACAACAACACATAGATCAAGTGAATTAATTCTGCTATTGTGGCAGCACACTGCAGATCTAGGTCATGTAGTCATGGCTCCTTTTTTCCTGTGGCCACCTAAAGTCAAGTCAACAACCTCCTATCCTCCTACAGGAGCTGACCTTGACATTACCAGGTGATTTTCCACAGAGGTGTGTGTGTGAGTGTGTGTGTGTGTGCATGTCTGCTCCTGTCGTAGTGTTTGTGTGCACGGTCGTGTGTGGAAAGCACGCGTAGGTATGAGTGAGCATGTGTGAGGGTATGAGTGTGTTATTTGTAGGTAACATAGGTAGTGCTATGAAACAGAATCAGCCGCTGTCTATACTTAGGGCTTGCCTGCGGCTATGTGTGCATGAAAGAGAGGAAGAGAAGATAGAGAGCACAGGAGTGGACGTGGGAGGGTGAGCAGAGTGAGAGAGGCAGCAGGAGGATGACAGAGAAGGGAGTAGGAGAGGAGGAGGGGAGGAGGGGGAGGAGGAGGAGGGGAGGTGGGGTGTAGCGAGGGGACTGTGACGCACACTGATCGGCTGTGCTCGCTGCTGATTGGCTGAGCTGCCTGCCAGTCACAGGAGCCGAGAGGCAGCCACTGCTAGGAGAGCAGATTATGAAGCGGAGCTCAACCAGCGGCAGTCTCCTCTCATTGTCTCAATGGCTGCACACGCATTCCTCCTGTGCTCCCTCGCCTTGCTGTCCGCTCTCTGCCGGCCTGGTCTCTCCTTCGAGGAAGAGCTGCTGCCGGGACTCACCTATGATGAAGTGCCTGAAATCCTGGACAGAAGGTAAATGCATCCTCTCTACGGCTGTGAGCAGAGGAGGGGGGAGGGGAGGGGTATACTGAGATGCATGCGGGGATGCTGGGATGCTGATGTGTTCTCTCAGGGTCTTTCTTTCTTTCCTTCTCCCTCCTATTCCTTCTCTCCCTCTCACCTTGGGTGTATTACAAATCATGAATGCAGGCTGTGGCGGTGTGTGAGTGATCTGAACCGCCAGGCTTTGTTTGTCTCAGTCTTGGGGACTGCATCAGACGCTGCTCATCGATCATGGATGTTGTCTCTGTACAGTTATGTTGGGCTGGCAGGAGGGAGCTAAATGAGGCTGGGGCAGTGGGCCTGCAGGAGAGGTACAAAGAGAAAGGAAAGGAGAGAGGACAGGAGAGGGGCAGCAGCACAGAAGAAAGGTAAACAAGGATGGGACAATGAGGAGAGAAGAGGATGCATCAGGGATGGTCTGCTGGGGTCTGTTTACTGATGCAGTCATTGAGAGAGAGAGGGAGAGAGATAGAGAAGGGAAGAGAGAGAGGGAAAGAGTGGAGAAGGGAATTCTAGCCGGCCATGTCTGCATAATGCACATGCAGTCCTGCAGGTCAAATCTGGATAAAATATTCAGGGCCCAAACCTAGGGGCACTCTCTACAATGTCCCCGGGACAGGAATGAGGCGAGAGCCAGCCTTTTGTTAGCTCCAGTTCCTGCCTGCTTATAGAGACATCACGGCAAAGAGCTATAATACTGTGCCAAAGCCATGTAAGGCTCTTGAAACTATGCCATGCATGATGGCTCACAAAATCCTCTATAGTACAAACACTGCAAAGCTATAATACGCTGCAGTTTCTGCTACAGCGCTCATTAATCATTGTATACACTGTTTATCTGTTAGTGTCATAAAAATTGCACCTTGAACAAAATAATACCACTTGGTTGTGTAGAGAATTAAAGATTATTGCTGTCATGTTTTCGTGATTACATAAACAATCTTATCTCTACACATGTTCACAAGTCTGGGGCACAAATAACTTGGCATTACAATTTAATATTCAGAGTCTCCTGGGACGGCATTCATTCCACTTCAATCTAACGTTCCAGAAACCCTGACAGATCTCTATCTTAACTTTTCACCACAGTTGCTCAGAGACAGAGCAGCCCTGTTAATTTCTTTTGGGATTTGGAGCCTATTCCGTAGCTAAAACTTTGTATGTAACTCTGCAACGTAACAGTTCCAGTCCCCCGTCACAGCTCCATTCTCAGCTGTGACACACTACAAGATACTGTTATATAAGAGCAGCCTTTCATTTCGGAGGCCCTGTAGAGTGTGTAATATTATTTATAATGTAGCAAATGAAAAAGAGATTGTGCTATGAATGAGGAGCACCTGACGCTGGTCTTTTCGGAGTTGTTTGTAGCAGTGTCACAAAAGTAAGACAGTCAAAAATCTTAAAAATAAAAAGAAATTAAAAATACTATCCAGGAAAAGGGCATATCCTCTTATATATAATCCATGGCCAAAGTCAGTGTGAAATATTTCTGCCAATATTTACAAAACAACCCATTTTGCTGCAAATTAATATAATCCAAATGTGAGTAGAGATTATAGGTGAAGAGGTTGTAATTTTGGAAACCTTTTAAAAGTCATCAATAAGAAAAAGCAAAAACAGAAGGAAAACTTGGAAAATGAGATTTGGCAGCTGCACTTTGCTTAATTGATGTTTTTAAATGACAGAAAAAGCTCCTTTTTTGCTATAAAACAGAACAACTGAAAATAAAAAGCATCTTTGACAAGCAGGTGTGGAGTAAAAATTGCTATAGTTATAGTTGATATTTCTGCAGATGACACTCCCAGCTACAGGTTGTGTTTATTCAATATCAACAAACTAATTCTGAATGATTGCATCTACTAAAGGGGAAATGATATGTGAAACATTAATTTTCTAATGTCTCTTAATTTTGTGTAATTACTACTAGAAATTTTTAGATCTCGTGTTTTATAACTCTGTGACCTACATTCTCACTCCAGCTATCCTAAACTCAAATTACATTAATTCATTCACATAAATGACCACTGACACATTTACAGGCACCAAATGGGTTGGCCTCATTATTTGAAGTTTGAGGCTTGTGCAGTTTGCATTTATCGAATTCAACTCTTACAACAAGAACTGATGAAATTCTTCAGGCAGTCACTTTAATGCCAGCTAAAGGACGCCTAACTGCTAAAAGTTGAACTGTATGTTGTGCGCTTGTTTGTCCTGCAATTATAACTACTCCTATCTCTGGGTCTGGGTTAAATCTTTTTGCCTGAAGCTTTAAGGCTTTATCCTTCGGTGGGTATTCAACTGTATTTACAATGTTGCAGATTTATCTTAAAACCTGTTAAACACTGACAAACTGTGCCAATTATAGGCACAGCTTACAGGTCATACATTGGCTTTTCAATGAATGATCAGTAATCACTTTTCAAAAAGATTAAATAGACTATAAAGGTCAACAACTCATTTAAAAATATACCTAGAAATGTAATTGCATAATGTTTTTACATAATTTTTTTCCTTTTTTTTTATTTCTTTTTTTTTATTAACAGATTCTTAAAACAAAACAAATCACAGACAAACTGATATTAGTTCATCATTGTCGTTAAAACTTCTAAATGCTTCATTAAATGTGCAACTTACAACATGATTTCTAAACTCAGTCCTAGAGTTACAGTAAAGATCAGAGCTTATCTCATCACGGAAGCGTAGGAAGATTTAGACAACTCAGGCGTTTGACCTGAGGTCAAGTATGAGGCTGCAATCAAGCTATGTAGAAACTGCACCAGTGTCTGAAGCATCTTAGTAAACACCTAAAGCTTAATCTGCACTAATAAATCTATTAATAGTCGAGCACCTGATCAGTATGGGATTAAGATTTTGCTGCTGTGTCAGGGACACAATAAACTGACCAAACTACTGAGTACAAATGAAGGTGGATTACATCTTATCCACCCCAAACAGGACTGTCTCTGAGGTTAACATTGTATTGCAAAAGGTAGTTCACTCAGTACATTGTGAAATACTATCATAGCTGGGTTTGAAACACAAGGAATACAATACAAGGAAATATGAGTACATAACACATTACTATGAGGTAGATACAGTATTGATATGCAAAATGACAATTGCTGATAATTCACAATCTAATGGCTAAAGGTTCATATTGTAAAAACCTTTAGTTTAAAAAAATACTTTAAAGCAGGACACATGCACGGTCATGTGGAAAACAATTAACACCTGGACAAAATGAACAGCTGGCTATTGCTTGGAAACAGTTTTGTGCTGTCATAGAATGTAGTGCAGTGGCTCAGCAGAGGCGAACAGGACTTGTTTACAAGTTTGTGAAGCAGGCACCACACCTTCCCTCTGCTCAGCAGCACAGCAGAGGGGATACTGATCAGCTATCCATCTGCAGCCTCCAGTAAGACTCAGTGAAACGTATTACTTGAGACACCACGATAAGTACAGACGATCCCAGTTGCACTTTAGTTAATAGTTCATTTATTATTATTGGTAATTGTAATCCCAGCTGACTAGGCTCGTGCTCATCATAATGCAGTGTATAGGTGTGTCTGGTGTGTACGTGTGTGTGTGAAGACATATTTAAGAATATATGCAGAGGGGCTGAGGTGAGCCAAGGAGTGGCTCTGGCATGGCTTTGATTATATAAAGGGCCTGTTCAGCACCCAGGCACCGTGTGACGGGCTCAGCCAATGACGGGGCCGCAGCAGTCCTGGGTTGCTGACCTCGCTAAACTGGCACAGGAACAAACGCTTGGGCTTTAGTTAGCACTCACACACTCACGCTCCCACACATATACAGACTTCTCTGGCCAGCTGAGTCCTGAGTAGGTGCAGAGGAAGGAGTGCTTATTCACTTGTGCGTCAGGGATTCGGAGTTCCATATGGAGCCGTGCCTTTGTTTACAACAGCACAAACGGTTAATCCTCAACGGTAGTGGGATATGAAGGTAGATTACCAGATAGGTGCTCTTGTATTTTTTATAAGACTTGGTAGCTCTTCACGTGTCTGTGCAGGCGATAAGTAACAGAAGCAGTAACTTCCACTGAGGTTACAGACGCAACATTCAGCTTCTGGCAGCTCTTCTCATACAAACACACACATGTGATTCACCTGTGCAAATTACAATATCAGTAAATTGTCACAGTGCCACTTATGGCCTTATAGTTGCAGAATTAAGTGCAGTAATGGACACACACACACACATACGCATACATAGAACGTGCTTATACCTGCAGTGCTTTCCACTGCACAGTTTAGCCAATCATGAGACTGACGTGTAACTTGGCACAGCAGCCCCAGATGTATAAGCTCGGCTGCACGGAAGGACAACGAGGAATGACAGAGTAGTACCTGCTAATCACACCAGCGTACAGACCGAAAACTGAATGAAGCTGATTTTAGATTCAACATCTAATGAGCTAATTAGTGGTTAGAGAAATAATCAGTCATTAATGCAGGGACATGAATCAAAATGTGGCATATTTGCATGCAAAGAGGATGGCTTTCTACTAAAATGTAATTAATAATTGTGGATTTTTTTTTTCCTTTGGAGCACATAAAAGCAGAGTGCTGATCAACTGGCTGATTTCATCCCTGCCCTCCATTCCTAAAATTTTGACATTGAAAACCTATTCTGAATGACGGAATTGAACTGTGTGTAACTTTAGAAGCCAGATAAGTGTTGAACTACGGTCAAAACAATAAACACCCGAATAAATCTGAATAAATGATCATCAAACTAAAGGTAATAAATAAATAAATGTGGAAGTGAATATCAAAATAAGTGCCAAAAAATGTATGTGGGAACAGTTTTTAACTTCGAAGTCCGTCAAAGACACTTATTCCAGCTTAATATTAACTATTGGCAGTGATTTCTGACAATATCAATGATAAAATAAAACACACAACTGATTGATTAATCAGCCTATATCTATTTTGTACCTGTGAATCTGTTTGTAAGCAGGTTTTATTCACTACTTTTCAATTTTTTTAAGAATTAAAAAAACAATATATCAACCTTAAACAGACGGAATGTAAGTTATTGCAAATCTGATGCAATAATTAAACTCTTGACAGAAATAAATAGAGCTGGGCCAACTTATAAATCATTTTATTGTATTTAATATATATAAATTACAACTCTGCTATAATAGGTAGATGATATGTCATATAAGACGATCCCGGACATGGTTCACAGTTCAATTAATCCTAAAAGTATAGTGTAAGTCACAATTTCAGAGGTTATTTCAGATCAGTTAATTAGCACTTGAACTGTCCAGAATGCCACCGGCTCTGACATCAGCCTTAATCTCTTCATCTTGTTCGCGGCCTGTGTCTGTCTCTCCATCATTTTGCTCCACTGGACCTAGTCTGTGCTTACCCCTAATCCTAATCCATCTGGCACCAATCTAACCAATATTCCCCAGGTGGAAACTGCACCAAACGGGGAAGCTAACGCCTCCAGGCTGCTGGCGTTGAATCATCTGTCGACCTACGCTACAGATCTAACTTAGAGTCCAGTGCTTCCAGGCTCATTCATTCTCATTTGTTAGCAGCCGGCCAAGTGTGTGTGTGTGTGTGTCTGTGTGTGTGTGTGTGTGTCGTGGTCTGAACTGCAATTCCATTACTTGACCTGGACCGACAAGTCAAATAATAGTAGAGTACAAACCTGTTTTTTAAATCAAAATCTTTTTATTGAGATTAAACAGGCAGTGCTTATACATTCAGTGCCACATACTGGTAAGAACAATACCAACAGATTATATATGCAAACTGAAGAATAGGACAAACAGAGACAAATGCTGAAAACATATATGAACTATAATACTTAATATATTTTCTAAACTAAATAACTGGACAAAATAATACACACATAGATATAAGCACGAGTAGAAAATTATCCAAGAAACAAAACAAAAAGAAGAAAAGTATACAAAACTGTTTTTAATACAAGCCATTATTTCCTTAAATCAGGCCAAAATCAGCCTTGTTTGAGATAAAATATATGTAAAAAATATTAGATTTTTTTAATTGAAGAAGAATAATTTACTTGTAGATGAATACAAAAAAAAGCCAAACCCTTGTAGGACTGTAATAACAAAGCATTCACGTCATGAAAAAAGTTAAATCTGCCCAAAAAAAAAAAAAGAAGCCATATATTCCACAGATATATGGGGCAGCCCCAGTAGTGTCCAGATATAACAAAACAAAAGAAAAATCAGATCAAGGTGCTGCCTCGTGTCAAACCACAAATCCCAAACATTAAATATTATACCAGCGGGTGTTAGGTTTACTTTAATAACTACCTATACACAGATTAGCAAGAAAACCCAGATCATCAGTACACACAGACCAGGACCATGACAACAAGCAAGAAGTGGCCATGTCAGCTCCGCTCTTTAAGCCAATTGGTGAGGTATTACGTATTTGATTAGACGGTTAAAAGGATCAAGATTAGCTTCGAGACGTCCACAAGACTGTGTTGTTAGGCTGAGAGCAGGACAGCTAGTGCAGACACGTGAAGGCTAAGGAAATTGTTTGTCTTCTGTCTCCTTTGTGCACGATATAGGTCAGTTCCAAATCAGACATCAGCAAGTTTAATAAAGACCAAAAAAAAAAGAAATCCTCTTGAATCTACCAAATAGTAGTTCAGTTTTGCCTGTTATGAGTAGTATGCTCTTTGTTATATTTATACATGGCATTATTAGAAGTCATTACTATTGCAAATTGAGTGGTATTTTACACCACAAAATGTTTCATGTATGTTTGTTTTATCCTCTGTATGCACTTTGACCAGTACATGTAAATATATTTTGCATATAATATACCATATTCAAAAAGCATATACTCGGATGTTTGTTCTCTACACTGTAAAAAGTAAAACATTGAATGAACTTTAAAAAATTTCTTCAATAGGTCACACATAAAAAAAAAAAAAAATGAGTTGAGTGAACCAAATTAAATTACGTTAAATGTAATGTCATGTATTTTAATTTGCTTCACTCAACTCATTTATTTTTTTTAATGTGTGACTCATTGAAGAAAAATGTTTAAGTTCATTCAATGTTTTACTTTTTACAGTGTATTAAAATAATTTACGTCTGTGTTATATCTTCTCGCGAAGGTTCAATTCTGTTCAAACACTTCTTATTTTTGAGGCTGTATTTTGTAATATGTTTCTTTCATGACTGTAGGTTCTCATGTTTTTTAGTATTCGATGACATGACCCTTCAGCAGCTGCACCTTACAGAATGACTGTTAAATCTGATAAGAACCTCATTTCATTATTCATATGTTCAAGTTTTTGTTTTTTTTCCCCCGATAAACAGAAATAAATGTAGACTACTTCATTTGAGCACACTGGCTTCAGATCAGTGCACATAATGCACCGGAGACTTGTGGGAATAACAACATACAGCCTAAATGTAGACGTACACTATATGTTTATGTTTATTTTTATATTTTTTTATTCTACTTAGCTTGAATATTTTTGATCCTGGAACTGTTTTCCACTGCTGCTCTTGTACTGTGTAAAGGTTTTCCTATCTTATCTTATCTTATCTTATCATGTCTTATCGTATCTTATCTTATCCCATCTTATCCTTATCTTATCATGTCTTACCTTATCTTAAACTTATGTGCCAAATCTGAATGTGTAATTAAACATAGTGTAAAAATACCAACTAAGCTCTTCCTCACTGTGACGCCTCTTTATAGTGAAGAGGCTGCAGATGTCTGTTGTTATTCCTGTGTTTGCTGCACATTCAATTCCCACCTTGTAACTTTAACAATTTATTTTATCTTCTCCTCTTCTCCACAGTAAAGAAAACCCCAAACAAGCAACAAGAGTCACATCAAGTAAGTAACAAATCTGGCATGACACAAGACCTGATTCAATCAAACCTGCCATGGTAATTCTGATGTTGACGTGCTGGATAGATAGGCCTGACAACAGCATGTTACTCAGAACGCTGAAGAAGACAGTTCTGTAACATCATAATTCAGATCCCAGGTTTTGAAATAGGCTATGTGAGAGATGATCCATACAGTTCAGTGGTTAAATTTGAGCATCCTCAGAAATAAGGCTGAAAAAACAACGAAGACATTCCTTAAATCACATGACACTCAAAGAAAATGACCCAACAGTAGTGTAAACACAATAATACTACCGTAAATGTGAAATAAAGTGCTGATGAGTCACAGTGATGACGCAAAGAACTGGAAATAGAGAGGAGCCTGAGCGCCGAGGTGTATGCACCATCTATTTGTGCTCGTGTGTATGTGTGAAATCAGCTGAACTTTTATGATTACGTCGCCATCAGCAAAGCAGCTTTACTATCGTCTGAACGTCTATACAGTTCTAATCTGTCATGGTGCAGTAATGTGTGGACATGTTTTCAGGTCAAGATGGTGGGTACGGCTTAGAAAGTGAAGAAGTTATTTTGACGCCTGAAGATGAAAACCCGCTCAGGAGAATACTGCAGGTACACATCGCCGTTTCTCCCTGAATATCTCCACCATCAGCCCTCTATCTATTTCTGCACATGCACAAGCACACGCAGACACATAGCAACATGCACACATACTAAACACACCTCTGCTTGACCTTGAATGTCGGCATATTGTTGGTCTCACATTTACCAGAGGTAAAACATCCTTGCCACCCACTCACAAAGGACCACTCTAAAAATGCAGTGAAACCATATGCTGTATTAGCAGATGCATCAGGCAGTATTACATTCATGAATTATACTGTAGACTTACAGAATTCTTGCGCTATGCATTAACTTACATCATGTTCTTACTTATTAATCCAACACTTCATGCTGTAAAAATAAAAATAGTTACATAACGGTTTATATTAAATAACCTAGTGACTGGCCCAGATGCTCAACAATGACATTTGGCTCTGAGCAAAGACTTTAACCCTGAACAGCACAATTTCACATTTTTTATCTTCACAGTCCAACCAAAGTGGTTTCACAGCCACCATGCCCTTTTGTGCTAATTCAGAAAGCTTCTATTTTCACACTATTATGCCGCACTCACTTTCCACAGCACTATGTGGTCCATATTGAATAAGGAACAGAAAAGCTCTAATACACTATAGATATCCCATACTGTAATTGTCTGGCTTTGCACAAGATTCGGAACTTCTAAGGTTTGCATTCTCGATCATATATGCGCAGTTTACCGCCATATTAACACTATTTGGTCAGATTCAGTTTTCTAAAAGTAAAAAATAAATTATAATTTGACTAAAAGTGTGTGAACTTAGGACAAGACTGTTTTTATGCCAAAAACATAGACCAGCCAGCCCTAGGTCGACCACCTACGTGGGCCATTTCCTTTAAAGAATCCTTTGAACTGGCCCACAGCTCATGTATGTTCCATAGTAGTTATCTGATCGCCCTCTAGAGAAGAGTAAAAGAATGCAATATTGCTGGTGTCTGCACTTTGGCTGCCAACTACTGCAGCTTCTATACTGTACGCCTCTTATGCTTTATTCCTTTTTTGTGTGTGTTTGCAGCCTTTTAACTGGCACCAGCCAGGGATGTCTCATAGTAAGAGGAAGCTGCTCCAGTCACTGATGGGACCTTATGGTCCACTGAGTGTATCTTATAACGGGAAGACCTGCATTTTGTTTAAAGCAAAGCGCCTGGCAATCCGCTACAGGAACCACACTTTTATTGACCTGACCGAGAGGGTCTTTAATCCAAACTCACCTGTAGACACGAAGGGCTCCATCTGCACCAAGGAAAAAGCTACGTAAGTACCCACACCAACAGCAAGTAGAGGAAAGACGACAGCCCTGTTGAGGATCATAGCCTGTTTATTTCAACTTTAACATAGTAACTATTGTTTAATTAATGATCATTTATACAATCACTAAGACAAGGGAGCTGACCAATAACACTGTTCTGTTCAGTGACTGGTGATTATCACGTTCAGTTCTCTGAACTATCATGTTAAATCTGAATATTTTGTTGTGATACAGACTGTCATTAAGGTTTGGCGATGTGGAGGACTTGCGTGGTCTAGTCATCAGGTAAAGACAATATAAAAATATCAACCCTTCTCTTGCATTTTCATGTTTTACAAAGACTTCTGTAAGATACAGAGTACAAGGCTTTTCAAGTGAGTTCAATCTGCTGTTGCATTGTTTTTCTCACTAGGCTTCAGATGTCCAACACTTTTTATGAGGCTGCAGGTCAAAACTGGTTTACCTTAGACAGTGTTCACATCCACTACAACTGGACCCAGGAGGCTACATTCAATGCCAGCGAGGTCTACGCTCCGGCCACATCATCCTACCATTGCCAACACGTCAGCAGCCTGCACAAATATGACACCCTGCTAGTGCCCAGTTCCCACACTGACACATCTGCTAACTGGCACATCACTTTCACTGATTTTCAGGTACACCCTCTTTTGCAAAGTACACAGGCTGTTTTGTTACTCTCTTATGTCTGCACCACTTCCACTGCTATCACGTAGCCCTCCCCTCTTTTTTTCTACATGTGTGCATGTGTCTGTATGTTTGCCAGCTATTTCCTTTTGTGTTTTGCTCTTTTGGCTCTCTGTCAGTCAGTCTGTTTACCGTCTGTTTGGCAGTCTGTCAATCTGTCTGTACACTGTCTGTTTAGCCATCTGCTAGCCTGTCTCAACCTGTCCATCTGCCCAGAGTCTCTTACTGCCTGGTAAACCTAGTAAGAGCCAGTTGTCCTCTTTAGTTTAAGCTAATCTGATCTTTCTGCCTTCTCTGTGCTCTTACAGATCCAGGCCTTCAATGTACAGTCCGACAAGTTTGCGTCGCCCAGCGATTGTGCCACTTTCCTCACGCCAGCCATCTTGATGGGCCTGGTGACATCTTTGATCCTACTCCTTGTTTTAGCCTACGCCCTGCACATGGTGGTACACCTCAAGCACATTGATCGCTACGAGGAGCACAAAGCCACGGTCTACTTTCCCCGTAGTCCAGAGGCAGAGCTGCCAGACAAGAACAGCCTGTGAGAGGAGCTGGAGGACAACAGGGGCAAAAGGGAGAGAGAAAGCTGAAAAGCAAAGCAGAGGGCAGTGCCAGTGAATAGAAGAGGAAAAAAGTATCTACCACAGAAAATGTGTCTAAGAAAACGCCGTGACCTGTTCATATAAAAGAAAACCAAAAAAAAAAGAAAGAAAGAAAAACAACTTGTAAGTGTTAACTAAGTAAACGCAGACCGTGGTTGGATACTTTTTCTTCTTTCCTCATTGACCTGAATCTTGGCGTCCATATTTTGAATAAGGCCTTTGGATGCTCAAGACTGAGAGGTGGTTCATGATCCTAATGTCAAAGGTCAGGGACAATCCCGGGGCCCTGAAGGGAAACAGCAAATCTAGGCCTTTACCCCAGCCAGCCATTAAAACCACAACAGGCTAGCAACTGTAGCTAATACAGCTAACATCAGATGCTCCTGGTTATAAGTATGTATTACATGGTTCACAAGTGTCATATCACAAGCTTGTCACACATCAAGTCGTCCCAGCTTTCATTACAGTGTACTTTGTCTAATACTTCTGCAAGAAATATATATGTCAAACAGCCAGTTTTATAGCGGTATTAGCTGCATGCCACAAAAGGCTAGTCTTGCTAGGCTAGCTCAGTGTTTCCTCATAATACTGTATGGATCCAGAAGTTCTTGCATGAGTTGCAGCTTAAAATAAATAAATCTGGCACAAAATAGAAGGAGCTTGCAAAGCTTCATGGAGAGAAAGAGAAGGGAAATATCAGGAACCACTGGTCTAGCCTCTGGCTGGAGTGAACGGACCAGCACTACTAACCCTTCAGAGCCTCTGGCATCTTTTGCCCACCCCTGAACAAACCTGCTGCTTGGGACTCAACTGTGAAACGGCCTTTTACAGACCAGCCAGACTAAGGGGGTTCTATAAACTAGCACAACATTGGTTAGCTGCAAGAGCACTAACAACAAACTTTTAAAGACTATTACATGGAACTATGCTGCACAAGTCAGCCTGTCTGTGGGCATGGCGCTGGAATGCGGGTTCGGGATGACTTGACTCTCTGAGGGTCAGGCAATTGGACAAGGGAGGCCGTGGGTCCTCCATCCACACCACTGGGTTTGACTGCCTGTGAAGCTACAAAGGAGTTGCCATAAATTATGGTGAGAGCCAGAGTGAGATAATGTGAAAATGAAAGCTAGGGGTTACAGCTATGTACAAAACAAACAAAAACACATGTACAGAAGTATCACTCTGCGGAGGTCTTTTTTTTTATATACAATGTAATCATGAAATATTAATAGGTACAGGATGACTATGCTAATCCTCATAACCAAAAGGATATACAAAGCTGTAGATACATTAAGATCTCTATATGATCATAGCTGTTTACTATCTTCAAATATTGCACAGCTAATAAACATAGGTACAAGTAAGACATTGTGCTATGAGGATTGGTGAAAGTATCAATGCATATGATTTTTTTTCTACCAAGTATGAACATATTACACTGTCTGTCTATTTGTTTTAAGCTGGGCCAGACAATGCAAGGTCCAGTTTCATCGAACTGTAAATTACAGTACAAATTCCTACCATAGAAGGACGATACTATGGAATGCCATCCACCCACTGGGACTTATAGATGCCATTATTATTCCAGAGGCCACACTAGCAGCAGTAACAGCATCAGTAAGTCATTACTACTGATAAAAACACTCAGCATGACAGTAAATAGATATCTTAACATTCGATATGGCAGTTCTGTCAATCTGTAGCAGTGTGAAATGTGTTCTTTGGTCATAAATGTATCTTACAAACTATGAACTGAGTGGAGGCAGTTTGTCCAAGGACCAACTGATGTAGAGTGAACAATAAATGACGTTCAGATGAAAAAGGTGTGCTGCGTTCATATGTTTGGGATGTAGGGCGTGCAGGGGACCAGTGGTGAACAGCTGAGCAGGTTTTGCCTTTGATAACACTGACTAAACAAGTTACAATGGTATGTTAATTTTTTCTTTTTAATTATAATCCAACCTATTGTCTAGGTCTGCCAGGTTTTTGTCTCCCCTCCTGAGAACCATCTGCTCTCTTCTCTCACCTCTCTCTGTCCTAAAATGTCACTTCTCCCTGACTGTGACAGTTTGCCTGATGTGCACTGATCCAGTCAAACCCTCATATGCATACTTCAAAGACAGCAACAACACTACAATGTGCTCCACATTAAAATCTCTAATTTGTTGTGGGTAAAATTATCCTAGACTATATTTCTACCCATTTTCCATCTGTCTATTTATAGGTACAAACTGAAATCAAAAGGAATGCTTGTGATATGGAAACTGATTTGGACTTTTTTTTTTTAATCACAGGTGGTCTAAATATATTTAATTTTCTTTTTTTTTTCTTATTTGTGAACTTTTATTTGCAAACATCAGTTTCTATCTTTCAGTCCTGCAAAGAAATTCAGGACAATTAATAAGCTAAAAACTTTGAGTAATAATAAGTTGGTCCAAAATTAGAATTCAGGAAAAGTTTCATCCTTAATAAATACAGATGAGCTGAGGAGGAATCCCATAGTTGTCCTCATAACAAAATCATAAAAATAGTGTTCCTCAATAGAAAAACAGAAAGGGATTATGATTATTCACCCTCTGCTGTGTACAATTATTTAAAAAGAAAAAAAGGCTGGAACAGAACCATCTTTTATCTTTCAGTTGTATACCTCACGGATCACAAACCGGTAGTCACAACCACACATTTTTTTTGAAATATTGTGCAAAGAGGGAAAGACCTAGTGATAACTGTTCAATGCCAGTGTGTTCAGTACATACAGCTATGGGGAAAAAAACTATTAGACCATCAAAAGTCATAAAAAACAATAGTTATTTAATCGGTGCCAACTCCTGAGTGTATCATGTGACTAAAACACACAGAAAAGAAAACATGGAATGCCTAAAAGCATTGTTTTTGTCAGTACAGTGCCACAGATATTGATGTAAGAACTGAACGGATTTTGGTTCCTATCAAGAAAACATGGAAAATGGATAGATATCAGCTCTGAAATTAAACTCTTATGAGCTATTTTTGTTGTTATTATTATATTTGTCCAAACAAATGTAGCTGTAGTTGTACCAGGCATTAAAATGAACAAGATATTGATGAAAAAAACGGATGGTCTAATATTTTTTTCCGCAACTGTATATGCACAAATGCATCAGTAATATTCCTTTTAAATGTATTCTGGATTTAATGGATGTAAATCTACAAAAGTAAAGGTAAAACATCAAATATATTTAGAAACAAATGCTTCCATATTTATGTGCAACTTCTGTTCTTTTGATTTGGGGTTAAATTAGAATTATATTCTCATCCTAAACTGTATGGTATAGGCTTTATCAGTATGTTGAGACAAAATCATTCACCAGAAAAATTCAATATAATAAGAAATATGGACATAGTGCCACTAAAATATAACATGGGGCACTTAAATCTGCTCCCCCTGTCAATCAGATTGTAAATTTAACAATAAAACTGAATGTATCAAATTTTTCTTTGAGACATGTATTGATTAATGACCTTGTTTTTCCATCTAAGAGTTGTTTCGTGATAATGCCGTACATTGTGGCGTAGCATAACATTCCTGTGTTCTATGAGGACATCTAGTGGCCAAAAGTGGTCACAGCAACTGTTCAAGGTCTTACAGCAGGGGGTTTAAATACTACAGCTGGTGGGTCCAATCCAGCCCTAGGGATGGATTTGTGAGATGCAAAAATTGCACTGAAGACACATACATGCTCAATGTGATCTGAAGTGGTTCAGACTATTAAAATACTACCATAATAACATATAAATAATATTATAGTAACAAATAAACTTTTCATTTTTTTAAAGTGTAAAAAATTACATGAAAATATTTACAATTTCAAACTATTTCACTTTCGCAAAAAATGTAAATAACCTGAACAAATATGAACATGAAATGTCTTGAGATGAGCAAATGTCATTTTAACAATTTTTGCCTGCTACAAAATCTTGCACTTTTGTGGATTCACTGTGATCTGTACATGGTAATGATGCTGCACATGTGACAAGCTGAGGCATATTGTTAAAATTGCATTTATTCTTAGAAGTTTCATGTTATCCACATTTTTAAAGGATGGTGTGTTATTATAAACAGTCTCATTATGTAATTTTAGTTCTTTCACCATTATTTAACTTGGTTTGATTCCCCTGCCTTACAGTAACCAAGTATTTTTTTCTCTCAACTAAAGTAATTGAACTAATTTTGCATTCTTCTGGTCAAAATCTTATTTCCATTAAAAAAAAACAACTTGTAACACCCGTAACATTTTGCTGTCTAAGAAATGCAATTGTTTTCTTCAGCTGTAGCTCAGTGCTGACTCTTGCAACTTCACATGCACTATTAGGAAATAGGTGTTTTTGCCACCAGAACACAATTGCAACTACATAGTACAACCACTAGAGGTCAGGCTAGCAATTCATTCATCATAATAATGTGGATAAAAGCTACTTTGCTGATGCTCTTAATGTGATGACAGACATATTTGCATATTAGAATTTTCTCATCATTATGTTTTTGATGACATTCAGGCTTTTCCTGTAAGATCTGTAAACACTGTCAGTTACATAGCAAATTATATATGTTTGTAAAACACAGTCAGTTATAGAGTAACAGTTTTTTTTATTTTTTTTATTTTTCCAGTAGTCATCTATGGAAGTGCCCTGTTTGTCTTTATATATGTGATTTTATATAATGTCCACTAGATGTCAGTGTTTGCTTATCATATTTTTCCTGGCTGCACATAAGTGTAATGTCATGTTTATAGTACATTAGTTTGTATATCTTGTAACTACTTTATAATAAGATGTATTACTATCCAAGCCAAAAGTAAAGACAGTGGGTGGTAGAAGTAAAGCTTCATTTCTAACTAACAAACTGTGTTGAACAAAGTTGATTAATCAGCAACTTCCAAACAGCAGGAACACAGACTCTGTGTCAGTGAAGCTGGAGACTTTTATTTCACTCAGTTTCCCATGGTGATTTCCCTTCTTGACTAAAACATAAACAGAAAAGTCATGTTTAGTGCTTGTTGTTAATCTCTTCCTGTGCAGAACTCCAGAGTGACTTCTGCACTGGGAGAACTCGCTCAAAGCTGGGGATGCTTTGTGGCCGCAGCCTGTGCAGAGACAGATAGGCCTGCCTGTTTTATATGTAAAGCTGCCAGCCAGAAAGCACAGGCCCGCAGGGTACTCGGCACCACTCCTTTGTTGCAGCCAAACTGTGGCGGGGTCCTACTGTCTAAGCTGCTTTGCATTCTAGTAGCACAAGAGATGGGAAGGACGCTAAGGATGGTAGGTGGGTAAAGTTGGACCTTTTCAAGAATCTGTTCAGATGCTTTTTGCACAGACAGTCAGTGCCTTTTTTTTTTTTTTTTTTTTTTTAAATTCTGCTTTAAAAATGATATTGGCAGAACACAGGAGTCTGCTTCCAGTCATTCCCTTTTGTTCATCATCACTTCCTCCTTTCTCTATGTTCTGTGTTTGGTGTACCGGCAGGGGTAAATAGTTAGAGATAATTTTCCTCAGCCCTTCAGTGCCTGGGATTATTCCACACTGTCAATCATTGATTTGGCCCAATGGGGCACTTTGATGTGCGTTAAGACTCGGTGAGTCGACTATTAATTGAACATCACAGTCAAGCCAATCACAACCCCTGAGTTTCTCATCCTCTATCAGCACAGCTACAGTGAATGGCCTCATTTTAGCCTCTTGGGCATGTTATCATTGCAAATGAGTTGGTTATCAACAAGACAGCTTAGGCTACGGGGCCTAAACAAACAGTCCAAGGGTGGATCAGAGGACTTCCGATGTTTTCTTTAAAGATGTGCTTAGCTGTTTCATGAATTTGCATACTTTGTTAGGATTTTTTGCAGGGAACAATGCTTGATTCCTGCATTTCTAAGTTAGTAATAGAAACAAAGATGAACTGCAGTACAATACAGTGATAAGTTACTCACTGTCCAGCTGTGTAGCACTTTGTTTCCAAACCGCTGATGAAAAAGAAGACAGCTATTCTGTCTCAGTATAATTTCCTATAAAAAGGGTCATGCCTCAGGTTCACTAAGCAAACAGTTTGTCTTTGAAGCATGCTCTGAAAATATACATTTTAATAAGGTGCACTAAGGTACAGCCAATAAGGCACAAGAAAAAGATAAAAAGGAGATTGCATATCTGAAATAAGCCGATGTTGGTAGGGAGGAGGAAAGTAAAAGAGAGACAGAATAATTGGAGGAATGAAAGGGCTTGTAACAGCAAGGTGTTTTTTCTTTAATTGAAGTGGAAGGAAATGTAAAATGGAATGGGACGCTCTGGGCAAATCAATTGTGAGCATGTTGTGAATGTAGAGCACTTAAGCGCCATTTTTTAATCTGCTGCACAAAATAATGCAAATATCACAGACGTCTTCGCTGCCTGCCTGTTATTCCTCCACATAATGAAGCCAGCTCTCCCATCAAGTCTTTTCTTTCAGGCAATCAGACAGCTGCTTGAGTCATTTCACACTGTTTGTTTGAAGATGGAAAAGAAAATTGACAAGTTTATTCCTTAATACAAAAGTCAGACTATCTGCACAAATTTCTGCTTCGTCTTTCTTTAAATTTCATTACAGCTCTGGACATTCCTCTGCCCTCTTTTGTTTCCATTCTCTCTTTCCTGTTCTTCTATTTTTAGGGAGACTGCCTTTAATTATAAATGTTGTCATAGCGCTTTTAGTCTTACTGTCATTTAAGACGAGGTGTGAGTATGTGTGTGAATTATCACTCTCACACACAACACACTCCCTGTCATCTGTTTATTTACCTGGCCTGCTTTATGGCCAAAAACAAGTGCAGTATGAGGACGATGAGTAAAGCAGGGGCTCGGCAGAACCAACAGAAATGTTTAGAAAGTCAGGCAGAATGAGGTGATCATGTTTGCACACCTACAAACACATACAAATCTGCCTCACATCCATACCTGGGCTTCTGATTGAAGACACTGGAAAGTATTAGTTGAGCATTGAATTTATGTATTTATTTTTTTTTGGGGGGGGGGGGGGGGGGGGTTGTGTGTTTACATTATGTGACAGTAGGTAGAAGTCACTGCAGTTCCTTCTGCTGAGTGGTAGAAACAGTGGCAGCAATCAGCAGGAATGCTGTGAAAACACAAAATGGGTTGTGTGATTGCATGGAAACATCTGCTGTTTGTCATGTAACTGGTGTTTTCAGCACATATATTTGTTTGTATTATGCACTACCCGGCAAAAAAAAAAGTCCTGACCTGGATTTAACTAAACAAATACATCATTCTACTTTATAATAACTAAACACTAAGAATTTTCTCATTTCTCAAACAACATTCTTGACTGTGGCCCAATCCCAATTCACCCTAGCCCTTGCACTTGGCACTACCCCTTGAAATGGAGCTGCAAGGGTTATGAAATGGGACAACCCGTTACGTCATCAGCAGTCTCGATGATTGATGGCACTATTAACAGATGCAACAATTTTTTTTTCCCAGATTAAATTTAACAAAAAAAAAAATACAATTGACAAGGTCACAAGCACTTACAACAACATATTCGGCTTATTCTGCCCCACCCCTTTTAACTACTTTTTTTCTTCAGCTTTGTGTTGGAAGTTCCGGTTTAACACCATTTTAAAGCATTTACTCCTAAACTACATCGTTTCAAAATCGTTTAAACCGTGTGTTAATAAGCAGTCAGTAACAGAATGTTAGCTGCTAGCAGCAAATGTAGCTAGCATCTACTTCAATAAACTGGCGTTAGGGCGAAGTAAACTAAGTGAATTTACCTGATCGCCTCACAAGCTGTTGGTGCGGACGTCACTCTGGAGCTTCATAGCCAAGCCATTTCTCGGGATATGGGTGCTGGGTTGTACGTTTCCCATCCACGGAGTGAAAGGAACAGACATATGGCTTTTTCGGTGTGTTTTTTTTTTTTGAAGTTATGTGCCCTTAGCCAAAGACGCCGGTCTTCTTCACTGAGGAGGCGGATAAAGATTAAAGGCCGGCCCACAACATTTACCCCTTCTCTTCCTGTGAGTAAAACACTCTTGTTGAAGAGACAAAACATTTCCTCTTCCAATTATCATGATAACCACGGACTGCACAAATAATACTGGTCATTCTACCTCACTTTGACCCTTGATATATATGCTCACCAATGACTCAGCTGAAACACCGGAAGTTCTAGGACAAAATAAATAAGATGGCGCCGCCCCAGTAACCACAGAGAATAGGGTAAATAAACAAAAACAAGGATACATATTCAGGGATTCTTGGACATTAATTCTCTTTTTAAAAATCGTCATATAATTCGACAGTTTTATCACAGGAGTCTGTGTAAATTGGAGGTAATTTTCATCACAACAGAGTTTCTAAAAGTATGTATTCTCCATGCCATCACCAGCTATAACCGTCTCTGTTGCCTGGGCTTTGGTCATCTTTTTGCAGCTATCAAATATAAACCACAGAAATGCGTTTTGTAACACACCGAATTAATCACAGACCATTGGTATTAAATAGTAATAGTTTATTCGTCCATTTAACAGAACATGATGCGTACATACATATAACCGGTGGTGTCGGACTCTATGTTGTTTTTAAGGATGAGACACACACGTCCAACTTAGGAGGTAGTCTCCGTTTATTTTCGGCTCTTGTCAACAGACAATTAACGAACATACAAAATCCTCCTGTCAGCGAATTCCAAAAGTATATGCCCCTACCAAATGGCACAGCAATGTTTCTCAGCACGTTGTAAGCAACTCACGCAAAGTTTGAAGTAGCTAATTCACTTAAAAATGAAATTAGTAGAGGCTAAAATAGAAATTTCCCCCGACCTCAGGGCTACTAATCTCTTTCATTGAGTACCAGGAACAACAGGGATGAAGTAAAGGCGCGAAAACTCTGCTTATACCAGGCAGTGTCACACTATAAAGTATACGTCAGGAAACAGACTCAAATTACAAGTTCCACATGCTGACTCGGAGGCCCAATCATTCAGGTATGAACTAGAACCGATGAAAAAACAATGATCAGATTGCGTGTAATTATAACAGCAACAATCCACAGTCAGCAGCATCTGCATACCCACATTGCTGCAAAATAATTAACCCTGTCACTTACATACACTTTAAATTTTCATATTGAACATGGGCAAAAAGGTGTAGGCTGACGCAACAGCTTATTTATGCCAACCCTATTTACAAAAAAGAAAATTGCAGAAACAAAACAGGATAACAAGATGGTGCAGCTTTAAACAATAGTATAAACAAAAAAACCAATCTAAACAAAATCTTAGACTCCTACTGACAATTGTCTTACTCTATCCTAATATTTTATATTCATTGAATACCTTAGTTTTAACCATCCTTTTAAAAGTAGTCACTAATGTGCATGTTTTTCAATTATCTAAAATTTTCCATAATTTTACTCCAGTTACAGATATACATTTATTTTTTGTGTTGGTTCTTGCCTTTGATTTGTTGAACATGCAGGTTCCCCTCAGGTTGAACTGGGACTCTCTGACTGAGAACAGCTCCTGTATGCAGGGTGGAAGTAGGTTATTGTGCCTTATAGAGGAATACAGCAGTGTGGAGGTTCACCAGATCTTCTAATTTGATAATATTTGTTCTAATGAAAAGTGGATTGGTTGGTGCAAAGTAATCTGTCTGATGTATAATCCTAATGGCTTTCTTTGGCAGGGTGAATATTGGTTTGATGATTGTTTTCTATGTGTTTCCCCATACCTCTACACAATATGTTCAGTGTGGAAGTATAAGGGAGCAGTACAGTATGTACAGTCAGGTTTTGTTTAGTGTATACTACATTTTTTGTAGTATTGCAGTGGTTTTTGAGACTTTTGTTTTTATATTATCTGTATCTGGTTAAAATAGTCGATCAAATGACTAAGTTGTTTACAAAGATAGTATGTACATTTGTGTGTTTCTTTCATTAAACTGCTGCACTTGTTGACTGTGTTTACCTTCATCTTGCTAATGATTTGAACAGAATCATTGGAAATTTGTCCTACCCCTCCGTTTGTAGTGTGGTCCTGAAAAATCTCAGTTTCAAGGGCTACACAGCCCACCGCCTTAGCCCTTCCCCTCTGTCTAATCAAGAATTAGGACAACGCTACCCCATCACATGTACACGAGAAACAAAGGGGTAGGGGTAAGGGGTGAATTGCAACTGGGCCTATGTTTCAATGGGGAAAAAAAAGCTCTGATGAAATCCAGATTGACCCTGTTCCAAAGTGATGTGCGTATCAGGGTGAGAGGAGAGACGGATGAAGTGATTACCCATCATGCCGCAGTTGCTTCAGTCTGTCAAATCGAGGTTCATCAACGTTATGTGTCCAAAAAGTGAGTTCAGCTGACTACCATCCATGGATTTTTTTCTCCCCCGGTGACATGGTCGTATTCCAAGATGACAATACCAAGCTTCATCAGGCTCAAATTGTGAAAGAGTGGTTCAGGGAGCATGAGATGTCATTTTCACACATGGATTGTCCAGACCTGAACCCCATTAAGAATCTTTGGGATGTGATGGAGAAGCGGTCCAAGTCTCCTGTCGCCAATACACGATCTTGCCAAAAAGTTCTCCAGAAGGTAAAAATATTTTAAGTTTTTTGTTGTTTTTTTTTGTCACATTGTATATGCATTATATCACATAAATGATGCCACAGGGAATGTGTCAAGTAGTTAAAGCTATAAGCAGTCCAATGAAATATTGTTTGTTATTTTCTAGGCAGCGTATAAACCCTTGCAGACATACAATGCTATTGTGATGGGATTTAAACAAAATGTGTAAAATAATTGGAAAATAGAACAGAAGAGTAAACACACTATGCATGATAAATAAGAAGTTTAAAAACAGACTAGGAATAAAAAACAAACAAACATGAATAATTAACCCATAAAGACCCAAACATCCAAAGTCTTCCACTGATCTAAACTGTTTAATACCTTTTGAGCTATTAATCCTATCAATACATGCAAATAATTGGTGTAAAATACAGTTTGTTGTCTTTTTGTAGTCACCAGATATGATCTATTTAGGTGTTCAGAGGCTCCATAGTGAACATGAAAACACCATCATTTTCTACAACATGAATTCACCAGTAAAATCCATGTACTGGCACCCTGATAAATGACAGTGGATAGGAGATGCTTTTTTCCTGCTCAGTTAATGATAGTTTCCTCAGTTCAGTTTCCTCTGTTACTGATATAATAACCCTCAACTTTAATTTGAGCATTTATTAACATCAACATCAGGGGTGTCAAACTCATTTTAGTTCAGTTCCACATATGGTATAAAGTGAGCCGGACCAGTAAAATAATATAAATAATAATAAGATGATTAGTTTTAAGTGAAAAAATGTAAATTCTGTAATGAAAATGTTTATATCTATGAATTATTCTCAAATATAACATAAACAAAATGAAAAACCTGAAAATTCTTAAGTAAAATAATTGCAGTGTTAACAATATTCTGCCTTAGTTTATCATTTATACATGTACATTATAATGTACAGACTACAGTGGATCTACAAACACAACATAAAATAACAGGCAGATTATTATTAAAATTACACATACTTAAGATATTTCAGGTTATTCACTTGTATTTTAAAATAAAAGGCTGGTCTGTAAATGTTCACATTTTTGTATAATTTGCCTTTTTTTTTTTTTTTTTACACTAAAAGAAAAATGAGCGTTTTTCATTATTCATAGGTTATTATGATAATATTTTACAGGTCTGATCCACTTTAGATTGAACTGACCTAAAATTATTTTAAAATGCTTGATTGTTCTTCAGTGTAATTTTTATATTTCACAAATTCATACATCAATACATCATTTTCACTGAATGCAAAACACAGATAATACGACAATAAATGTTGATAAATCACTTCAGACAAGGTAAATTTTGAGGCAAAAAAAATCATATGGGAACTGCCACAAAAGTAGCACTGGGTTTTTATGGGTTAAACTGTAAGGGGCATAAATAATCTGTAATGTTCAGTATGAAAAAGGTGCAAAATGACATTTAAGTGCATTTGGCTTATTTTATTTTTCTACTAAATACAATATATTACTGTATGATTTGCAGTTCAGTCCTGACTCGGTTTGCCTGTTCTGGTGGAAAAGGGGTATCAGTGGACACTATTGCATTTTTAATGACAAGAAAAAAAGGCGTGTGCAGTGATACGTTGCTGAAAGGTGCAAATTCTTGAATACCATCGAAGGAAATAATTCCGCCGGGATGAGGTTCTTGCGTTCCCTGACAAATCACCAAAGTGTAGAGAGTGGTGACGGTTTGTCGCCTCTGTGACGTTCACTGATCCCCTCTGAGCATGTGATTATTTGCCCCATCAAATCGTCCTCTTTTTCTACCTCTGTGCCCCAGTTGCTTTCAATTTACCCGCCTGTCCTTCTTCAAAACCATCTCCTTTATCTTATTTCTCAGCCGTTTTAAAATCCGGTGGCTGTGTCCAGTCTCCTTCATCATGTCCTGCTCTTCTTCCTCATTCTCTCTCTAGCTTCTCAGCTCTCTGCCTGTCCTTGTTTTCCTCTTCCTTCGTTAAGCTCAATCCATCCAGAACGATAGATCCATCCATCTATCTTTCTCTTCCTTCCTCTTTCAACTCCTCTCTGACCATCTCTGTCCCACCTCACCCAGGCTCTCTATTGTTTTGATATATGACCTAATTACTTGGCTAATTGAGGTTCTTAGCTGCAACACCGTCTGTGCTGAAGTATATCTGGTCTCCTTTATGATGGACGTGAAGGTCATGGGCGCTGTAACATCCTCTCTGCTCAGTATAGGTCACAGGTTTAGATGCAGTTTGGTTCATTGTGTATGCATGCCGAACCAACACAAGCTAGTGAGTCATACTGGAAGTGCATAATTATCACAACTTCTAAAGAGCGGTATATCCTGTAGAGCTTTTCTATATCGACAAAAATCTGTCTAAAAATGTTCATATAAGTTCAGTGGTGTCATACTTTTTACGTGTATTTTGTTTTATTTTATTGCCATTGTTTAGGCAAGGCAAATTAATTTGTATTGCACAATTCATACACAGGGCAATTCACCGTGCTTTACAAAAATGGAAAAGAGACAAGTTAACAATGCACAATTAAAACATGACACATAAATAATATAAATGCAATATCTTACAAAATCTTTATACATCTCCATATAGGGTGCTTAACAAAGACCACCACTACCCAGTATAAGGTGTTTGTCACTGCTGCGATAATTTAACAGTATTTCTGTTTATCATTTATTCTGTTTCTGTTCATTTGTGGTTGGATGAGAAGTATAAACATATACCATTCCAACACCCCATCGGTTTGTACACGATCCATCCCAGCTGACTTTTTGCACTATTCCAATATTTATATTCAACAAGTGATCATATCGTCAGCACCAAACACATGTTAATGCTCAGTAGGACACATATATGGTTCTTTAATGCATTTGC
>JAQQZY010000027.1:18722064-18733580 GCA_030068375.1 Ostorhinchus rueppellii | reverse complement strand
TTTTCAGTTTGTTCATATTATTTGCATGGTTTGAGTGGATAGTTTGTAGATGTAAACATTTTCATTGTTGAATTTTACTATTTTTTGCTCTAAAACATACAGAAAAGTTTAGTTTAAATTTTTTATATATTATTATGATATTATTTCATTGGTTCGGCCCACTTCAGACCAAACTTAGTTGAATGTGGCCCCTGAACTAAAATGAGTTTGACACCCCTGCTGTATAGTGTCATAAAAACCAACATGCTTCGTGACCTTCTGAGGCATAGGATGGCCCTGAATTTAATATTAATGTGAAATTACTAAGAAAAATGAATGCAGCAAATCTCATATTGTCTGAATAAAAGAGTTAATTCAATTCAAAGAGACATTCCATTAAATTCCTGTCAGTTTGGTCTTTAGAAGCAGCTCAATTCCTCTAACTTATTGCTGTACATACAAAGAGTTGTGAACAGTGTCATATATTTAACTAAATGTCGAAGTATTGCATGTATGTATGAGGTCGAAAAAAAGACTAAGTGAAATGAGTAATAGGGAGACCTCAGTGTTCTGTCCATTTCCAGCCTTTTCTCTCCAATTACCTGCAAATATCCGCTGAAAAGTGAAATGCAAATCTAAATGTTCAGTGTTTTTTTTTTTTTGCGTACTAAAACCTTTTCCTGTGCACACCAGATATTTACTCATGTCAGCGGTTCCTAACATCATAGTCTGCTAAGTGGATTGGTTGCTCTTTGCGTGTCCCTATGTTTTTGCTTTCCTTTCCTCCACACACACACACACACACACACACACACACACACACACACGCATGCCGCACATTTAGACTTTTGTTCATCAATCCAGACTCATCCACTTGTAGCCAGACAAACAAGCTGAAGCAAGACAAAACAAACAGGGCTGTATTTTGTGAATGGAAACACACACACACACACACACACACACACACACACACACACACACACACACACACACACACACACACACTGCTTGAACCAAACAGGATATTACAGCACACACACTTGTAATTCAGGGTAGTAGGCATGGCTTGTTGGCAGAAGCTTTTAAATATTGCTTTTCCTTTTCTTCTTTGAATGTTCAGCTTCATTTAGATGCCAGGATGAATAAAAACCAGTGAGAACGAGGCATTTACATTTCCAATTTTTATTCACAATTTAAGACAATAATGATTATCCGTCTCCGTGTTGTTAATTGTAAAAAGGTATTTGTGCCTGTACGCAGATGTTAAATGTGAATTTTGTGCCAATAACGGTGTCTGTCTGTGTTTGAGAGAAAGAGAGTGAGAGAGAGAGAGATATGAAGAGAAAGAAAGAAATTCAGCTTCAACAGCTGTGATGCTGAGAGAGAATCGGCCCTGGTAAAGTGGGATCTGGTGGCGCGTAAAATGAGCTGGGATTTGGGGGACAGGGGTTCAGTCTTAGTGTGAAATGAACTTTTTCCCCTTCATTAAACACTTTATTATCAAACCCCAAAGAAACACGATACATAGATACAAACACAAATTCTGTAATCCACATGTCTTCGCTCTAACAGTCCATTATTGAGGACGACAAATAAATGGGCACCTGTCTGAGCAGCTGCACCAAAATGTTCGGTATGGGAGCTGTCATCCTCTATGTTATTGTTCCTTTATGTCGCTTTTTTATTCCTAAATCAGAAATAGTTTTGAAGGGTATGGAAAATACAAATTCACAAAGAAAACAGCAGGATTGAAATGGACTTTTAATTGTATTTCAGTGCAGACAGCATGAAGCCAACTTATTTCTTGGTGGGTTTGGTCAGCTTCATTTCATTTGTAGATGAACATTCATTCTTCACATTCAGGCTGCAACAGATTCAACAGTGGCGGATCCAGAAATGGACGCGCGAGGGGGGGGGGTATGTTATATATACATACATATGTTGTTTCCTTCTCTGAGTTGTCATATTCCAGTTCAGCAGGACCGCTTGCTTTGTTTACAGAACATACTATGTGTTACAGCCATATTTCTCAACACAATATACACTTTAACCTTAACTGACCCTGATGCTTTTTTCACTTGGTAGAAGGCCTACTAGTAGTTCATCCAGGAAAACGTGTGTGTGCATGTAGAATACTTGATGATCTGTCAAGCAAAACACTAACAATTCACAAGATGCTCACACGTCTGACAACCATTAAATGTTGTCAAATGTATCTACACACACCAGTTAGATATAGGCCAGTGTTTGACATTTTTGTGTCACTCAATCGCTGACTGTGTTGTGTGGCAAATATCATGTAGTTCTATAGTTCTGACCAGTGTATTAGGCAGAAATGGAGGAACTGGGTGTGTTAAAAAAAAAAAAAAACAGGTTGTGTAATATTCCGGCGGGCGAAAAAGCGATGTTCATAGTACAGTAGCATTGTGAGCAATGCATCCTCGAGAAATTTTGGACGAGGGGGTCATACACCGGGTTTTTGCGCCATGCACTGCCCCGTTAAGAAACACTCTAATAGTCCAACCGCTTGCATTTCAACATGGTAGTACCAATGACAAGGTAGGAGGACAATATATTGATAATTAGCATGGCTTTGACCAAGCACCATTTTTCTTGGCTTTGCTTTTTGAAACTTAACCATGCAAATCACAGGTGCACAGTTCGCTGCCTAATACACTGTATCTTAATACATTACATACCTGCTGTGGCTGTCCATTGTTTTTTTTTCATGCAGACCCAAATGCTGCTTGAATAAAAGTTGTCTCTTCATGATTATTAGACTTTACTCTAGTTCAGATTTAACTCCCTTGACCATAGCAAACGCTAGTTATAAATGGTGCGTGTGCAGTAAAGCCTTACCCCCTCCCCTCCTTCAAGACAAGAAGTAGGAGAGCCTTAGGGCGCAAAAGTTAGGCCCATTGGGATTGGGCCTCAGTGTCCCAAGTACCACCCACAGGAGTAGGCATCACATCCTGAAAAATACAAAGACAAACAGATGGCAAATAGGTTGACTTCACAACTACTGGGGCTGAATTCAGTCTGTAATGCTTCGGACTGCCATACCAGGGTTTGACTCCCAGCAAAGTAACACTTTTTCTGCAGCTTTTCAAACAGGGCGCTGTGGTGTCAAGGGCACTGGTAGGTAAGTCTACCATTGTTCAAAATAAAGTTGAAAGGGTAAATCATTTACCACTTTATAATAATGTAAATTCTTTTTACAAAAATTGAAAGACAGTTAGTGACAGAACTCACCAAGTGTCAGGTAAAATTTAGCATCATTCTTCCTGCAGACATGTGTGCCGCACTACAAGGTGTGTATAGTTTGTGTGTTTAGATGCACTACACATGCTCCACTGGGGTCAAGTAGGAGCTGTATCACACTAGTCCATCACCTGCATCCACTCCTTCCTCTGCAGGGCCTTTGCAATGTTCAGAATGTGGTTTTACATCGTCTTGTTAAAATATTCATGTGTGTCCTTGGAAAAGTTCTGATCTTGGAGTCAGCATGTACTGCTTTGAAATCCCAGAGTACTTTTCAGTATTAATGGTGTATCACAAAAGTGACAATGACCTTTGGCAAAATTCACTGACACAACCCCAGACCAAGGTGGACCCTGATTTATGGACTTCCCTGTTTTTAGCTCACCAGCCAATAGACCATGATCTATTGTGAAAGCACTGTGTCCAATCCAGTCTCATTGTTGTCATCTTTGTTAGCAATTTCTTCAAATATCGTTTCTGAAGAAATGACTGGTTGAATTCCATTTCAGTGTTTACATCCCATATGCATCATATCTGAAATGATGATGTCATAACCCCGCCTCTCTGTTAACGCCCCGACAACAGGAACAATGGCAGGTTACAGTGTTGTTTATTCACATGCTCTATGTTATCTTCTCTGTTTTTGGTGGGTTTCCGTGGCAGCCTTGCATCATCATTTACATGGCATGCATGTATACTAGTGTTTTCATCAGTTTTATATGGACATGTACATTTCTTGAGACAATGCTATGTTAAAAAAAACATTTCTAAAACAAGAAAAAACAGATAATTTTAGTCTAGAATAGAGAGACTACACACCACAGAGGTGAGGTCACTGTAACTGTCTCTCTCCACAATCTGTTCTAATTTGCTGATGATGTCTCCCAGCGTCAACATGACCAGACGTATGGTGTGTTTAGCCTCATTTAACACTTATTAACATTCTTCTAAAAAACAAAAAAAAATCTAAGTGAAATATGCCAAGTAATGTTGTTGTTATTTTGTGATTCCATTCCACTGAGCTGTTTCCCTTCAAACTAGATGTTACTTATTTATCTTTGCTACAAACTGTGACTTTCTTGAGTTGTAAAATTATGAAGACAAAAACCTCACATGTATTAACAGTAGCACTTTTCTTAAGTTAAGTCCAAAGGGACACAGTAGAAGGATCTGGAGTTCAGTGCTGTATTAATAAAAGAAAGTTCTTGATGCAGTTTCCATTGAGGAATCAGAGATCATGGTGTTTACCAACCTTTTTTGAGCCACGGCACATATTTGACATTAGAAAAATCATAAGGCACACCACCAAACAAAAATGTCATCAAAAGTTTATTTACTGAAATATAATACCAGTCTGGTCTCACTTTACTTAGTGTGAAACCTGGGCCTGTTTAGTTGAGCACAAAGGTGATATTCTTCTTCAACAGCTCTGAGTTTCTATATTTTGCCGGGGGGGTGGCCGGGACATCGGGGGTGCACAAGCGACATTATTATGGGGTGTTTGGAACAAGAAAATTCAGAAGAGTGCACCCCAGCGAGGGATTTGCCACCCACCCCAAACTGATACCCGGGGTTTGTGGGTAACCTGCTAATCCGTGCATCACTAGTGAGGGGGCTTTATCAACAGAAGGCACTGCGTCAGGGCCAGTTCACTTTTATTTTTATTTTGCAAACGGAAGCAGGAGACTTTTTTTGTAGAGTGGATCGTTGGCGTGTGCAGTCGTATGGATCTACATCCCACTGCTGGATTACAGAACCAATCAGGTGAAATTGGATAATCTTCCACGGCACACCTGATGACTTCTCACGGCACACTGGTTGGGAAACACTGGTGTAGAATGTAAAACATACAAACTTGTCGTCATCATCATCATCATCATCATCATCATGTTTCCTCCCAGATTTTTGTTTTTGGGAACACTGTTAGAGTGAGAAATATGACTTTACACTGACATTATCAGCAGCCTCATGTTTTGTACTTTTAGAGAATTTTAACATTAACTAGAACTAATTAGCTATTGGCTTTTAGATTAAATACATATAAATAGTCAATAATCATTTTAAGCATTTTCTAAGACTGAAAGATTACCCTTTTCTGATTGCAGCTTGTGTAATGTGGTTATTCTCAGTTTTCCTTCCTCTATGACAGCTCAGAGAATATCTTTAAGTTTTGGACGCTTGAGGACATCATCATTTTTGCTTCTTATTTTTAAGGAACATTTCAATAATTTTCTCACACATTTGTTGACAGGCTTCCTCGGCTCATCTTTGCTCTTTAAGTTCTACAAATTTCCTGGATGAAACTTTTCTACGAAATCCTGTTTACACTCACTCGCTCACATCACCTGTTTCAGTTGTTACTGAATTATTTTATCATATCACTAGATTAAAATTGCACCCGTTCCAACATCTTTGTCACAATCTGCATATGAGGATAGGATGTTTATTTAAACCGACCAGACAAAACGTGAAATGTATTGTATTGTAGTGTCTATAATGAAAGTACATTTTAATATAACAGCTCCCTCTTTTTTAATTTGCAATATGTGCGATAAGTCTTTGTGTGCGTTGTCCTCTGTGCACACATTAGTGCTCTGTGTATTAAACCGAAGCCTGGACATAGAGATCCTGTCCACTGATTATTGTCTCATAGCCCAAACACACTATGTGGGAGACAGATTAACAAGCATCAGCTCATTCATGTGATGCAACACAGCAGAGGGGTGAGGGGGAGTAAAGGAAAAGGATTGAGTTACCATAGATCATCAAATATATGCAGCCGTTCCTGTCTCTCTCTTCAGTGTTGTATAAATGTAAATAGAACTGTGACTTTATCGGCAGCCTAATGTTATCTAGTTTTGGAGCTGTTTGATGACAACCAGAGCTGATTAGTTATTGACTACGATTCTAGTTTGTGAATATTTTCTGTTTCCCTTCCTCCTCAATGACAGTAAAGTGACTATCATTGGGTGTTGGACGCTTGAGGACATGTTGTGTTTTTGCCAGCATTTATGTCCAGTTTATGGACCAAACAATCAGTCAGTGTCTGGGCGAAATAAACTGAAATATTAATCAACACTGAAATTCATGTTTTGTTTTGTGACAAAATCCCACAGCAGCTCAGAATTCTGACTTATTCTGACTTTTGCGGAGTGACAGGCAATGTGTTGCATAATTATACGTCATCGTTTACGTCTACGTGCCTGTTCATGCAACTGGACTTTAGGGAAATGTGCTGGCCATGGCCCTAATTGTTCCATGTTTTATCTGGGCCATTTTTACACTCAGACTAGGCACAAAGTCCGGAATTTGAAGCCAAGTGGACCTAGATCCGGATCTAGGCCCCAGTGTGAGTGAGCCTTTATATGTATCTTCTTCCAAACTTTATTGGTAGCAGCATGTTTTTGTTCACTTGCATGTTGCATAAACAAGATGCAAATGCAGAAGTGACATAAGTTGATGTAGTGGAACTATCAGCAAAGTGTTGTTATTTACAGAGCAGCTGAGTTTCTGGCCTCTGTTGTTCATGCTTTTATGCCTCTGGTTTCAGTCTCTTCAAACCCCCAAGGGAAACATCCATCTTTAGCCTCTAAACGCTCACAGTCATGTTCACAATCAGTTGTTTTCCCTGTCTGCTACTTGCTGTTGAGAAGCAGCATTTGGAGAGTTTTTTTCAGGGCAGCTACCTGATACAACCAAAATACACATGAGGTGACCATCGACTAAATATTCATCAGTACAAAGAGGAACCTTTTCACATCATCGATTGATGGTTGAGATATGGTTAAAATGAAATAATAAAAGTATTTTCCACAGACATTACAATCCTTAAATAAAACACAATCAGATAAACACATAATCAGGCCAAAACACAAACACACTTTTCCCAAGACAGTCACTGTTCTGCAGACACAACATGAGTGGACAGCTGAGTCATTCATCACAGCATGATGCTGCGCTCCACCCCACGCTCCCCATCATCTCCCAAGTACAACTACAAAATCCAACAAGGTGAAAGGTTAAAGTTACTTCACTTCATTTTCCCTGAAGGGGGATTCGGTCTCTGTATTTTAACCATCCTAACCCACCCAGCATGTTGCTTTAGCATTAGCGAGTAGCATCAGCACTTAACCCATAAGGACCCACTGGGACAAATGTGTCACTTCCAAAATGAAGGTTTCTCTATATTTAACCTTCCTTAAGTGCTTTATTACCATTTATTGTAATGTTGTCTTCTGTATATCGGGTTTTTCTTTTGATGAAAATCAGGTATTTTTCAACATTTAATTTACTAATTCTATAGATATTCATAAAAGTTCAGAGAAAGGAAGAGTAATGTTTGGGTCTTTAAGGGTTAAAACAAAAATTAGGAGCAGTGTGCTGCCATTGAAGGCACTCAGGAACCAGCTCCAGAGTCCTCAGTGTTTGGCAGTTACCTGAAAATCGATCTTGGTGCACCAAACCGAAGAGAGAGGCGCTATGATCAAGGCTACACCTGTGTGTCCTTATTATATTACACACAGTACATATTAAGAAGTTATTTTATTATCTTTTTTAAATTTCTGCATGTTTTTTGGTAGTTTTATTCCAACCATTTTACCTTTTATATATTTTATTTTATTGTATATTTTATCCTTTTATCTTCTATGCCACAAAACAGAGATCTGGGTAACTATATTTCATTCTATCATGTACCATTGATCGAATGACAATTAAGTAGAGTATGAGTCTGAATTGGCTATTATTATAATAAGGTTTTACTGTATAGCTTTGCAGAAGCCTGTTTGCTAGTCAGATGTGTGACATGTGAAAGAGGCATGACACACAGCTGGAATGTGGGAGGAGGACTTTAAAAATGGAAATCTCCTTCAATCTGAAGTTGCACTCGTTATTTACGATGTTCATGAAAAATTAAAAAAAAAAAAATGCATCATGTTCCTCCACCACTTACTGACACATTATGCCACGTTGTGAATTGAATTAAAAGTTAATCAGTTTGCATTAGCACTCATCTCAAATACAGCGGTACATTGTAACGGACTAAAAGACAGCTGTTCCACATGTCATATTTAACTGCCATCTATTTAACTCGACGGCTCCTAGGTGAGGATGTCTCATGTTGTTAAATGCCTGTTGCCTCAACTCTCCCACACGCATCTATGGTGGGTGGGCCGAAGTGTTGAGGCAAGTAGTCAACCCGAGGAACTCCAACTTGAGAACTCGGAAGAGGGTGGGAGGGAACTGACAGGAGGATTAATCTATGTATACATGTTTTTGATGCCAGGGGACACTGAAGGAAACCCCTACAGTGTGGAGAGCACAGATAAACCACCACAGAAAGGGCCTGGTCTGACTGAGAATTGAGCCTGGTACCCGCTGGTGCAGGTGTGATAAACATACAGCCCACCAAAGGGTCCAATCCGGTCCATTGGATGCTTTTGTGAGACACAAAAATTATACAGAAGATATCATAAATCAACCATCCAAAGACATGCACTGTTAATTGGTCAACCTAAAATTCCCCATAGGTGTGAATGTGAGAGTGACTGATGGTTCGTCTCAATAGGCATGTTTCCACTACACTGGTCCTGGGACTTTTTGGGGAAAGGTACTTTAGATTGGGCCGTGAGTTGGTCCTCTCAAGCGTCATGTCTCCGTTACAGTAAAGGCCCTGTAAGAACCTCGCGACGATGTCATCATATTGTGTCCGTTTCTGTAGTAACGTCACTAACAGAAAGCGCCAAAACAAAGCCGCAGCAGAGGAGGAAATCACAACAAGACTGGACATGGACACGGATGAAGTTGGGATGTTTGTTGCGTCTGTGCTGTTGCTGTACACATTAATGGTATCAGAGATTGTCGTGTTGTGAAATTCCTCCAGCAACTACTCTTGAAATTGGAGGTTGTTTGTCGTGATCTGCTAATGTTATTTGCGACAACCAATCTGTGCGAGTTAGCCACTAGTACTGCCCAACGACTCTCCCGGGCTGTTCTCGAGTACCTACCCTCGAGCAGGTACTCCATTGGTTCCTGAAGATGGCCCAGTCAGTGGAAACACATGCATACTGTGAAGTTCCTGTAAAACGGCCTGGAAGTTCCGATAGTGGAAACACGCCCCATGGGTCAACCCTGCAATGAACTGGCAATTGTCCAGGAAGTACCCCACCTTTGCTCATAGGTAGCTGGGATAGGTTTCAGCACCACTGCGACCCGAGTTAGGATAAAGTGAGTTCAGAAAATGAATGAATCAATATTAACAATCAAGTGTGTAAAAATCATACCATTTGATAGAAAATGACTAGTAAAAAACTATCATGATAATGTTGTTTTGTGTAAAAAAGTAGGATTGGATGAACATGTTTACATTTACAAACTATCAGTTCACAAAAAATGAACAATCATGAACAATCTGAGATGTCTTAAGAAAAACAAGTGCAATATTATCAGTATTCTCCCTGTTACTAAGTGTTTTATGCCTCTGTAGATCCACTGTGGTCTGTAAGTTGTTATGCATGTGTGTAGATGTTAAGCTGAGGCATAATATTGTTAGAATTGCATTTACTTTTCTTCGAATATTTCAGGGTATTCATGGTCGTTCATGTTATTCACCTTTTTAAATAATATTTTGTGGATGTAAACATTTTAATAATGTATTTTTTACTTTTTTTCACGCTATAACACAAAGAAAGGTTTGGAGTTTTCATTATCACAAGTTATTATGTTATTATTTTACTGGTCCTGCCTGTTTGAGTTCATGTTGGGCTGTATGTGGCCCCTGAACTGAAATGAGTTTGAACCATTTGGCCCAAATCAAGACTATCTTGGAATATCTTGAAATTGGAAATAGTAATAAACTAGAAAAGCACTCGGAGACCGCAGACTTCCACCAAGGTAGTGTTTGTACTTTTTTTTTTAAGGTAGTGTTTGTACTTTCCTCCACTAGATGGCGCTGAACGACCTCATATGCAATTCTGTGCCGTTATGCCCTATCTCACAATGATAAAGAATCTTTTTAAAAAAGTTCCTGGATCCAGACAGTGATCCAGATCGCCTCCAAAATATAACCATCTCTTCCTTGACCCAGAGCGGACATATCCTGAAAATTTCACCAAATCCGTCCTTAACTTTTTGAGTTATGTTGCTAACAAAAAAACAAACAAGCCCTGGCAACGACACAACTTTCTTGGCAGAGGTAATCAGTTCTACATAAAGCAGGTCTATATGTTACATATTCTGTAATACCTACCATATGATTTTAACCTGAGGTCAGAGTCAGTGAATCCGACTCCACTGATTACCTTGTCATTTATTGTATTGCTGATGGTAACATTTCTAGCGCCACTGAAGCCTCTTGCAGAAGCTCTCCTCATTTCTTTCTTGGGAAGTGGTAGATCTGGATGTATGTCAGTTGGCTTTTCTATGACGATGATGTGATGTGAAGAGAATGGCTTCAGGCTAATTGGGCTTGGTCCGCTCTGGTCAGCTTGACTGCACATAGCGCTGCAGACAGCCTGTGGTCAGCTGGACCGTCTTAGCCTCTCGCTGACCACACAAACATGATCACATACACATAAACACTTCAGCTCAGGCCCTCGGCTCTCTGTGCTTTCCTTATGCCTCGGTGAGGTCTGAAATATTTGTCAGTTCTGGGCCAGTTTGTGGACGAGGATTTAGTGAAGCTGTAGAGAGATGCACCGGTTTCAGTTAAAAATATGTTTTAAAAAATCTTTAAAGAGGATAACTCTTAGCTGTGACTTCACCCATGAAGGTACAACATTTATTTTATTCTATATTTTATTTTAGCAAAGGAATGGCATGTGTTTGATGGGATGTAGACATGAAAGTGGGGGAGAAAACCTTGAAAAACCAACGCACAAACTAGAAAGAGGAAAAAAAAATACTGTTGATAAACCACTGAGGCCAGTTCTAGCTTGATCTGCCACTGACTTATTTTTGTCCCTTTGAAATACTGCTGTTGTCATTCAGCTATAGGATTATCGCTCTGAGTTTTGTACGGTTACGGTTGCTGTGATTTGGCGTCTTAGTCATCATCCAGTCACTTTGATTGGCCACAGAAAATGTTACCTGAGGCGGCAATTAATTAGGTCTGCAACAAGTAAGTTTTATGTAATAGTTTGTGTCTTTATACAAAACCTACTGGCAGTTGTAAAGCAGCATGTGTTCAGGTAGAAACTCCTACTGATTTTCTTTCTTTCTTTCTTTCTTTCTTTCTTTCTTTCTTTCTTTCTTTCTTTCTTTCTTTCTTTCTTTCTTTC
>JAQQZY010000027.1:18700901-18720777 GCA_030068375.1 Ostorhinchus rueppellii | reverse complement strand
GTGCGATCCCAACAGAGGAACAGTAAAAAGTGCTTTTAGGATGCTTCAAATAACCATTATTTAATAAAACAATGTTATATAATAATAAATAAAATAGAAGCAATAAAGAAAAAACAAAAAACAAAAATGAACTTCTGCTATATATGCATTTGAATAAATATCTAAAAATATTGATATGGTACTTTTTAATATTGATACAGTATTGCGAAATGAATTATCATGATATATCGCAGAATCGATATTTTCTAACACCCCTACCCCATGGTGTGTAAAACAGAAAGTTAATACAAATAAAATAAGATCAATTATTGCACATCTTTGCAATATGAATATCGCACACTTGCGATATTGCAATAACGATATTTTTGTGATATATTGTGCAGCACTAATTGGTGGGTCAGGTGGGTGAGCGGTTCAATGCCTAAGCTCTGTCCACATGTTGAAATGTCCTTAAGGAAGACATTGAACCCTATTTGCTCTGTTTGTTTTAAGAAAAGGGTGAATCTGACACTGAGTGCATTTATCTGCACAATAATCTTCCACCATACAGCCAAAGCCCCACCCCTTCCAGTTATGCCCCATGGGACCTTATTTCATACACTAAATGGTAGGAGACAATTAGTTCTTTGATCCTTGTTGAATTAAGCCATCATTTGCTCTTATGACGTTTATGAATTTAAAAGATAATTTTACAAGTCAGAAAAGTCAGTTTGTGGTAAAAAATTTCAACAACTAGACTATGAAAGTAAGTAAGTAGAAAGACCACACACCTGAAAGTTACAGAGGGAGCATCAATGTGACCGTTTCACTCCACGGTCTGTTCTGAGTCAATGAAGATGTCTCCGGAGCTTCAACATGACCAGACTGTGGTGAATTTATTCTCTTGTAAGACTTCATCTCGCTCTTGAAGTTTAAGGTGATAAATGTCAAGGCAGTAGTAACTACTGTATAGTTTTGATGACCTGTTTCACATAAAACTAGATGTTTCTTTAATATCTTTGCAACAACCGGTGACTGGTAACACATTTCAGATGGGATGAAAAGTATTATTTTTGGTAAATTAGATCCAATGGGACACTCCAGAAAAGTAGGACTTTGGCTCTGTATTGTTCTGAATTTGACAGGGGTCATATATTGTAAACAGAATATTCTGAATGGAACATTTGTGATGCAGATGTGTAATATGTTGATATAATTCTGGTTTTATCAGGAGTCTTTGGACCTGTATGGAGTGCATTCAGAAAGTAAATGTAATCTATGTATTTTATAACAGGTTTCAACGCATGTCCCAGTTTATGGTCAGTTGGGGATGTGATGGCCCTGCAAAGCCCAAGCACTAAGGGCATTGTCAAGGTTCTTTTTCAGACAGAAGTGAGCTGATCCATCGCACCTGTGACAGAGGAGTTGCCAACTTAAATAGCTCCAAGATCCAAACAAGTGATCCCGGACGAGCCCCCACTTGTCACGACCCGGCTCTGAGGTTGTCTCCCTGTGACGAAACAGGGAGACAACCAAGGTGGTAACAATCAAAGAGGTATCTATTAAATGAAAATCTAATGATAGCTAAATACAAAACAACAAAAACAGCCAGCTGAAGCATGGACCATGGCAGGATGGTCCGGGACACCACACCAGAGAGCAGACCAGAGAGAGAATGTCCAGGTGGAGCTGTTTAACTAGGCGACTCCTCTGTCACAGGTGTGAAGGATCAGCTCACTTCTCCAGCTGAAAAAGAACCTTGACAGTGCTCCTAGTGCCCGGGAGGTCCGGGGCCGTCACAGGGAGGAGACAAAGATCCCCTCTGCTACAGATGGATGTTTCAAGGAAAAGTTCACACTTCTGTTGGCAATGAGAAACACACCTACTGTTGAACATTACGACAGAGAATATCAACAGGTTTATGGAAATGAGCAAAAATTAAAAAGCTGTCCTTTTCCTGAAGATATTTGTCGGAACAAAACAGGGATTGATTATCTTCAATCTGTGGAAAACTTAAAAAAACATTATTTTGAATGGGATATGCTGGAAGTCAACAGAATTATTAGAGGAATATTCCGTTTCAGTGTCCATGTAAACGGCTTATTCAGAATATTGTCTTTGTCAGAATTAGGAATAAAGTAATTATTAATGTGCATGTAAACATAGTCATTGTAAAGCTCTTTGAGGATCATCAAGGTATAGAAGTCCGCATACATTTTACATTTTGCTCTATTTGACAATCATTGATTTATATTTTTTTTCCTATGTGTGAACAGATCAAAACCTAAAAATCTTCACCTTGTCTAGTTAACTTTATTAGTGTACATCCAAGCCTGTTCACTAGTGCTTGTGTACAGGACCTAGGTTTGGATTTTCAATGAAACCAATGTGCCTCAGCCCCGCTCTTCTGCTCCTCTGTGTACAACACGAGTTCAGCTTTAGCATAGGAAGTCTGCAAAAGTCAACAAATTACTAAGTTAGGGTTAGGTCATGCCCAGCGATGAAATGGCGATACATCCAGGGTGTACCCCGTCTTCACCCAATAGCCTGGATAAGCTCTACCATCCCTGCGACCCTTAAGAGGATGAATAATTGTTATGCTCTTTTGTCACATCACCCACCCCTACTGCAACCTCCATTTTACTCAAAGTTGGACATTATCTTGATTAACCATAAACTCTTTCCTCTAATCACTGCACTATTATCATTATAAAAAAATACCATCCCACCTGTTATTTAATTTTTTAAGCCACTTCTCTTTGACATGAAAATTGATGCGTCCCATCCATATTGAACTTTGAGTCTCTGGCCCTTGCACTTTTTCTAATTGGTTGCTTGTAATGATGAATGCTGTAATCAACAGTTTTAAAGTTAATCTATTGTCTTCCACAGTGCAAGTGATTCCATGTACAATTACAAAATCTAAAGCTCCTTGTAAATTGACTGATTTTAACCAGATTCCCTTTGCTTGTCATCCTTCAGCTCTACAAATACAGATTGCTTTTCACACCACCCTCTCAACCTCCCACTTCAGTATTATCTCTCCATGCTCTCTTTGTCCATCCATCATCCTTTTCCTCCACTTTCTACCTCCACTCTCACCCTTAACATCTCTCCGCCTTCCATCTCTTCCTCATCCAACTTGTCTTTGGATCTTGTCGCACCCACACAGTGTTTGTTCTCTCTATCGTAGTCTTTTCTCAATCTCGCTTCCTTTCTCGTTTTGTTTCCTTTATCTCTCATTCTGTCTCTTTTGTTTGTCTGGCTGGCTGGGTCTTTCTCTCAAGATGGAAGAAATGCAAGGGTGGTCAGATCCTCTTTCACACGCAAACACAAGCTATTAGAAAGAGCATTTCCTATAATTAACTTTGAAGATGGCATTCAGTGATCAAATTCAGTGTTCCCTCTCAGTGTTGCTTTTTGCATCTAGCAGTTTTAGCTTCAGAATTTCATTGACTTTGTGTGATAAATGTACTTTTCCTTTTCATAGGTGACAAATACTGAAGTGACAGTACATGCAGCTCAGCTCTCAGCGTTTAACCACGTTCAGCCACTGCTAAGAAATTCACTGTTATCAAACGTTTCGGTGTGAGGAAGAAAAATGATCCTCTCTGTTTTGTGATGTCCTGCAGTTTTTCAGATGATCGCCTAAATCCAAAAGCTTCTGAGCGTCTGCTGCTGTCCCCATTCCTCCCCTCCTACTGTAGCCTCCCTCCTCACCCTTCTCCTCATGTGTTGCTGAACAGGAGCAGCTAAGAGCATGTGTCTAAGCAGGTTGGCATAACATTAGAGAGGCCATGCCATTTGATATGGAGGTAATCTTCTGTTAAATCCCCCAAGAGTGAAACACAGCCGCCTGCGGCTTAGCACAGATTTTGAAAATGTTTTTGCTTTTTCTGTTTCCTTTTTTCTATCATAAGTGTGCTCCCTTGCTTAGACCAGCCCTATGAACGTACATGTGTATGTGCGGTATGCATGGGTGTGGAATTAGCACGACTTAATGTAACTGTCCCAAGTTAAGGCACTGGGTAAGTCATGAACCCTGTTTTACAGCAAAATAATGTGATTTAGTTTAGTGCATACTGAGGGCAACGGCATTCCATCGTTGCTTATTGTGTGGTTAGTGAAACTTGGAGGTGGCCGATAATGCGCTTGGCTCAGATAATTGGTTTGGTTCATCCGTGTGGTTTTTATAGCAACTTTTCTAAATCTCATTTCCATTTTTAAAGTATACTGTGGAAATTTCTAACTCAGCTCAAATGGTGTGACAATACAAACAGTACATACATATTAAAATATTTCACAACAGGAGTGTTTTTAAAAACCTGCTATTTTTTCAATATCAAATATGAACTTATTACAAACAGCAGATGTTAAGCAAGGTAAAATGACTAATAAGTGGAAGAATGAAACACAGCATTAATCAATTTATCTGTCACAAACTTATGTAACCTGTTCGTCTAAATGTGTGTTTTTTCCTTTTTGTTTTTTAGAAATACAAGGAGTTTGAGCGAGCAGTGCGGGTGGAGGAGATCGATGGGTTGCGGCTGGTGAAGAGGCTGGCAGAAGACATGGAGGAGATGTTTCACAAGAAAGCCCAGGCAATGAAGGTACTTTCTATGGTAGTTTTCATCCATCACAGGTCATGCACTACACAACTAAGGGTTTTTTTTTTTTTCTTATTAGAAGCTACAAAACTGTAGAAAACAAAACCATTTTTTATCCAAACATTTATTCATGAGTCAGAAAGTGTTTTGAAAAAGGATGTTAGGCTAAGGGAATGCTCTACAAACTAACAAAATATGCTGCGATACATTTTGGGTTAAACATATTTGTTTCCCAAAGAGAATGAATGAATTTTAAAAAGCTAAAAGCTATTGAGCGAAGCTCAGTGATTACTCAGTAAAGTCATTTCTGACCACAGTGATGACCCTATTGGGTGACTAAAGAAGTGCTGTAGTGTCATTTTGCCGCAGTGAAACCAGACACTCGAGCTAGTGTGTGTGTATGTGTGTGCTTGTGTGAGAGAAAGATATGTGAAAAAGACGGTGTGAAGTGACAGACAGAGAGAGGCTGTGATACACCCATCAGTGTCACCTTATCGATCCACTCTGACAAACAACAGTGTTTCATGTTTATGTTATATTTTATTGTACACATATGCATGTGTTGTAAAAGTCTATTTTCATGATTCAAGTCAGTGGGATGTCAGTAAGCACATCCATTTCCTTTATGGCAGTGGATGAACCAGTGTAATACTATACTTAATTCCTTAATGGTTTGAAGTTAGATTGTCTGTTTTTGCTCCATATATTCATTCATTGAAAATTTGATAACTGTAAATAAAACCAAGTCTAAATGGGAAACCTTTTACCAAATAAACACTCTTTTAACACATTGTATTTGTGACTTACAATACACAACAGTGACCATATTCATTACATTGAAGTAGCACATCAAATCCTGATACCAGTGAGAAGAAAATTAAACCTGTTTATCGCTTAAAAGGATCACAGAGTGCTTAGACCTGTTCTGTAAGTACATCTACAGTGTGTACACACATATTCGTGGCTGTGCGAGTTAGTGTTGTAACAGGTGCATTTCAGGATGTGTCCATGGTGCTCTGCCTCTTTGGCTACAGCTCTAGCTCCAGGTGATAGATCCTATCAGGACAACATGATGCTGTTAACAGAAATTGGATTTCTCTCTGAGAGTCTGGTCCAAGAATGCAGGCTGAAAGGAAAGTGAGGGAGGGAGAGACCGGGGCACAGATAGTGACAAACTATTTCCATGCTATGTGTGCTGTAGTCCTTGTCTTATGTGCGACATATTTGCATGACCATGCCTACTTTCAAAGTTTTACATTAAAACCTGTCACATTGTGCGTCCATGTGTGTTGTGCTCTTTAGTGCTCATAGTGAGGATAAAGTATGCTACATGATTGTGAGTCATTTGGCATTTCAAAAACAATATTATAAAATGAATACTGACATAAGAGTAAGGTCCTATTTTGGTATTGTTTCCGGTTTTGTTCTTAGTTTCTGTAATAGAAAACAGATCTAATCAGTTTTCTAATAACAGTAATGAATATTTTCCTGGAATTGCATCCACTACTGGATGCGTACTAAACCACTGTTAAAAAATAAAGTATTTTATTTATGTACCTCATTTTTTTCATGACCTATATAAATGAGTGTATGCAGTTTATTGAATATGAGTCTACTAATATAGTTGTGTAAATGTGCCATCCTCTTGTGAGTGTGTTAAATCCCAGGACATATGAAGACTCGCCTTGCTAATGGTTTCTCTACAACTGTCTGCTGGATGCTCTGTGCCCGATAATTGTGCATCTCAAGGGTATGTGTAGGCTTTTGTGTATGTGCATGGAATAAAAGTTAAGGAGGCTGATGAGAAGACGAGAGTAAATACTGGTCACAGAGGTGATGGAGTTGCACTTTAGGAAAGAGAGATGAAAGTTGTGGGAGGAGGAAGAAGATTAAATATAGTTGGAAAAGATTAGATAAAAGTGGGGAATGAATACACAGATAGGACTCAGTGCAAAAGTCCACGGACAATTTAACCTTTGTCAGCGTCCACCGTGATCCCGCTTTACACCCATTCTCCTCATTTTAGACACTGACCATGGGCTGAATTTCTAGACATGAACACACAATGGAAGTGTCCATGAGGCTTTTTCCTTCTTCACCTCTATGTTTCTCCAATTTCTCTGTGCTTTTATGACAAAAACTCTCATTTTTCTGGCCAACTGTGCACACTCCAGCTGTCTTTAAGCATCTATCTCCCCTTTGTCTGTCTCTCCCTTCTCTTCTCCACCTCTTCCCATCTCTCTGCGTTTTGCTAAAGTATATGTGGTGCTTCAGCAATTCAATTTCCGTGCGGGCGCTCTCCCCTGTCTGTCAACGTGGTTTTATCTCCACGTCTCCACGTCGATTCCCCCTCTTTATCGCTCACCACCACCTGCTGAGAGACAGCAGCCTGAGCCCCTGTAAAAGGGTGCACCTCTAAGTGTGTATGTGTATGGTATGTGATGTGATGTAATTCTTTTAAAGTGTGTTTAGGTAAGAGAAGGGTTGGACTAGAATATGTGTGTGTTGAGATAAAACCCTGATTTGGAGAAAGAATAGTGACTAAAAAGGAATATTTGAGTCAATGACTTGAATTCAGAACACTTTATACCATTGTAGAAGGGTTTGTATGTTTATAAGAGAGGGCTAGGAATAGAGTGCATCTGTGTAATTGCATTTAGAATTGGTGTTTGATTGTGTTTGTGTCTCCGTTATCATCACATTATTGTGGCAGGCACAGCCCTTTCTGTCTGAGAGAGAGAGAGAGAGAGAGAGAGAGAGAGAAAACTTTCAGCCAAAGCAGTTTTAATGAGTAGTAGCTTCAGCCAATAGTAGCTCGACATTCAGAAATAACATTAAAAAACACTAAAACAATGTTGGAAAGTAAACTGGTGCTGCAAAGGACATCGTGTGAGTCCTTGTCTTTTATTTGATCTATAAATCTTTAGGTGTGCATTTGTGATTTTCTTTATTTATTCCTGGTAGCATCCTCTCCTCTCCTCTCCTCTCCTCTCCTCTCCTCTCCTCTCCTCTCCGCTCCTCTCCTCTCCTCCCCTCAGCATGTTTGCAAGCCGGAAAGGGCGGCAATGGCACATGGTTAAAGAAACAGTGAACATGTTGTTATCAAAGGTGAAAGGCGTGGAGCTATTGTAATGCCCTCTTTGAAGTCAAGCACGGCTGTGTTTCATGTGACAAATGCACTTCAAAGCAGAGTGGATGCCTTGCTGCTAGGGCTGTTTCTCCTGTAATGGCATTCACTTTCTGCTCTGTACCTGCTGATATCATTTACCTGTGGCAGCTACGCCTCTGTAGTCTTCAACGTGATTACCAGTGTAGAGCAGGTGAAGTCGGCATGGGTGTATGTTCAAAATAAAAGGCACAAAATGTACTTTAAATGCAAAATTCTCCATTTGCAAAACTTCTCTGAATAGTTTTCATTTTCTGGAATACAGTGTGAATTCCAAATGACAGTTTAGCATTTCAACCATTGGAGGCAAATTATCCACTGGGGCAGATCATTTTACTGAGGATGGATTTTCTGTCTAAAGTACAACATGATCACTCGTTTAAGGGAATTATAGGAATGATAACTTTATAATCAACAAGTCACTGTAGTGACATTCCTATAAGTAAGAGCAATGGAGAAAAAAATACTTTTTTCAGACAGTTTTAACATATGCTGCATAAACATCTGATATGTCAGTATAGACATTGGGTTTCTCACTTAAAACCATTCTGATCAATCTAATCTAGTGTTTTTCAAACTTTGAGTCACAACCTCACGTGGGGTTGCCAGGAATTCAAATGAGGTCTTCTGAAATTTCTAGTAATTGATAAAAAAAAAAACAACCCAAAAACTTACTAATAACAAATATATTTTGAGCTAAAAGAGACAATCCCAATCCATAAAGGACTTGACAAACTGTGAAGCTGAAACTGAAGCACTGTGGTCCTGTTTATCTGTCAAATGTTCATTATGGTCAGTTTCAGATGCTGCAGCTCTTCCATAATTCATAGTTTGAGTTAGTGTTTGTTCAGTATTAATTGTCAGCTTTGTAAATACAAGCTGGACTGACTGTACATATCCTGACCAAGGAAAATACAATTGTCACTTTGTGCAGTAATCTGAACCTGGCTTTTCTGCCTCCGTCCATAATAATATACATTATATAGCCTAAATGTCATCTAAAATTAATGTTTATTTGCAGCATAGTATAGCTAACTATTGCATGATCAAAACACAGTCTCCATTTTGAATGTATGGGGTCACCAAAAACATGAGATGGTAAAATGGGGTCTAAAGCCAAAAAAGGTTGAGAACCACTGATCTGAATTCTCCTTTTTATACCAGTGTGAATTTGTTCACTGTAGAGTACAATTAATACAAAACTAAGGCTAATACCTAATAAAGAAAAACTATAATGAAAAAATAACATAATCAGTGTTGCTTTCATTTAACACCCCAATTAAAGGGTCATAGTGTAAAAGCTATTGCAAAATATCAACTTTTAATAAAAGCTTTTTATAATCATATATATTGTAATGCATTTGATCATCCTAACTTTTTTTTTTTAGCTGTTCTGTAAATGAAAGCTTTCCTCAAAATACCTTAAAAAGTAAAAAAACCCCCCCCCCCCCCCCCAAAAAAAAAGAAAAAAAATTAAATGAATTCAAAAACAAAACTGAAAAAGAAAAAAAAACCCACTTCAAAACTCTAAGAACATAATGCTCTCACCAACTTCAGTCAATGCAGTGTTGTAAGGGTCGCTTTCACCTGCTCATGCCTTAACATACTACACCTTTATACACACCAAAAGACTTATTAGTCACTCCAGTTAATCTTCATTTTTGTACTGTCTACAAAGGCAGTTCTGAATCTAATACAAACTGTGGCTAAACCTGCTTCTCATTTATTGTCTTCTTGCCATTTCAATGTTTTCTAACCAACTAAAAGTGCTCATTAGTTGATGTGGACTATCATTTCGATAAGCTTTATAATGGTGTGGTTGTTCCTGGAGTCATGTCTTGTCTTGCCCTTTCCTCTCACCGTCTCTCCTCCCTGACACACCACAATGTCAAGCTGAGCTGCCAACACTGCTCCCCTCATTTCCTTCATTTCATTAGCTGTCCTCGGTCTCTAATCATCGCCACATCCTTGTGTCTGAATGCATGTGTCTGGTAAGAGTGATGGCTACTAATGGCAAAGTGGGACCATCCAGTTAATGTAACGACAACAACCTTTTCGACTTCCGGCTCCATTCTGGTTGTTTTCCTGCCAACATGGAATCAGAGTGAGAGAAAAGGAATTGTTCTCAAGGAGTGATGAAATGACAATGTAGGCAAGAAGAATGGGAAAAGTCAATGTCAAGAAAAGACATCAGTCAGAGGTTCAGTCTTGGCATGAAATAAAAGTGAACAAAGTGTGAGAATGGATGAAATAAAAGGCTGAGAGGAGAGAGATGGCAGGGTGGTTAAGCGCTTCATATTTCCTTTCAGTCAGCAGAATCTCTGGGAACTTGTCAAGTATTGATTATTGGGACCTGATGTTTCAAAGTACAGTGCCCCCCCCACCTCTCTGTCTTTCTCTCTCACTGTCTTCCTTTGTATCTGTCTCTCCACCATTCTCTGTCTATTTGGCATATGCCCAATCTAAATGTGCTAAAAAAAAAAAAAAAAAAAAGAGGAAGTGCCACCAAGCACTTTTTCTTTTTGTTGATGCTGCAACTCTCCACTGGCTGGTTTGACAATATTAATTGCTGTCCCCACTGCTATTGATGGCCTGAACCAAGCCAGTCCAGCTCAGTTCAGCCTCAGTCCTGATGGATCTGGCATCTGGCAGAACCAGGACCCCCAGGACCTGCCCTAAAACAGTGGGTCAAACCTTAGCTTGCATCTCCTTGGACAAGCAAGGAATATTCACATCATACATCTTGTCAAACACAGCTCATGCTACTCTACTGTATAAATACCAGCATGGCCTTCTCTGTTGGGCCAAAGAATCAGAATCACTGACCAACATTTACACACCATATTTTTAGATTTTTTTCCATGAAGTATGCATTAAATTATTCCCAATAGTCAATTCTCTTTGTTTGGTAGCTTTTCTCCTGGTCTGCCACTTCATCCACTATGTGTTGCTGGGTAAAAGAAATCTGCCTTGAGGTCTCTGGAATCAACTGTGCAGGATCTGGCGCTTGAAATAAAAGGGCAATAGACTTGTTGCTTTAACCAATCAGATTTCACACTGACCACATGATCCTATCTATCAGGTGTACAATAACATTGGCATTTTCATGTCATGTGATTGGACGGTCAAAGAGTGACTAGGCCTCGGTATCAAATATCTGAGTGCACAACTGGGATACTTTTAACCATCTTTTGTCTTATATTTTAGAATCTTCTATTATTTTCTAACTCAATTCATTGATCATCAAAAATGAATAAAAAGACACACGATGATGGCTCCAAGAGTGGATTATACATTATGGAAAGAATTTAAGTTTCAATCCAAAAGTAACACAAATGCATGCACTCTTGCTTGCTAAGCCGACAGCACTCAGCACCTCTGGGATTTTTTTTTCTTGAGCCTATTTAGAACTTTATTTGACTATGGTCTTGTTCTATGCTACCTTGGGAGAACATTCAGAATCAGGCCACTGCCCTCCCCTCCCTTTGGTGAAGGGAATGTGCAGAGGCAAGACTTAATGTACTGCTTGAAAAAAAAAAGAAAACTCCTAGACTTGTGCTACCAGTCAATAATGCATGTGACCAAGTTCCCGACCCTCTTCTTCTTCTCTGATGGCAGTTGTTCGCATAGCTCAGCTCTACATGACAGCTCTCGCCAACTTTTACGAGTTTGGTGTTGCATTCATAATGGATAGGCATTTGTTAAGGTCAGCAGCTTCAACTGTCAGAAAAGCCAGCACACCACGAGAATGCTGAAAGAACAATAAGCCAATCAAGTTGACAGCGAAATGAGGGGGATCGTTTATGAACTTCTGAAAGTGTAAACAAACCTAATCCTTTGTCAAGCAAATCGTAATCACAGGATGTTGGATAATGAAAGGGGGAAGATAAGTACAAATGTCAGGGAAATGGACTGGGTGGGTAGAAGGGGGTGGAATGAAAAATTATGAAATGGGAACAGGAATTGTGTTTAATTGAGGAAGAAGCCGTCACCTCAATTTTCACAAAGGAACCAGGGATGAATATTTTCAACAGTTGGGGCTAATTACAAGTCAGACTCAAGGTTGAGTCTGACTTAGGATGGAACTATATGATGAGCTATTTTTTTAGTCAGGAGAACAACACCAGAATGTAATTGATGATCACTCATATTTTTTAATGGGCATATTCTGGGTATTATGTGTTATTATATATATCCTGGGGGTCTGATGAGGTCCTAAATGTAATAGAATGTGCCAGTCAGATTTTAGAGAAAAGCGCAGTCCTATTACTGCCACCACCTTCAATTCAAATGACATTATAATGGTTTGGATAGGATTAAACATGGTGCAGCTCTTTTTATTGATCTTTCAATTCAATACTGTTCATCATGCATTACTTTAAAAAAGGCTTCATAGTGTGAGATTTGATGAAGCTGCTTATGTACGGTTTCACAGTTATTTTAAGAACACACAGCAGTGTGTTGGTGTTTGAAATGTCAAATCAGAGGTTGTGCACAGGTATTAAAAGCAAAAGGTATTTCTGAAGACTCAGTCCTGGGGCTTATTTTATTCTCCTTTCTTGTAAATGTTTCTTATGTGTTTCTTGTATCTTAGTATATTATGCATCTTTTTGCTGATGATACAATTGTATATGCTAAAGTAGATGCTTTCATTTTTAATTCCATTAAATTATGTCAATATCTAAATAGGAAAATCCAGGTTTAGTCACGAAATTAAGACATTCGACTTCAACATCTGTAGGACATTTGAAAATTCGTTAATATTTTAGTCATAGCTGCTTTAATTTATTAATTTCCTTGATATTTTGCTTATCTTTTCCTGGTTTTTTTTTATTTTTACAATGTGAGTATGACTCTTTACCTTGCAGTGTTGTAAATGAGGCCTTTACTCTAAAATGCTCTGAGTTAAAATAAATTGAATGAATGAATGCGCGAACTTTCAATGCATCGTTTCCCACTCAAAGAAACAAACAGACAAATAAAATGAGCCCGAGGGAATTAAGAGAAAATGCTGTCTGACCTGGCTCAGACCAGCCAGGTTGGGTCTAATCAGGTCTGTGCCAAGAATCAAAGCTCTGTAGTGAAGACACAGACCAGCAGAGGCACATCAGGGAAATGCCAGACTCTTCTTTTAGCGCTAACAAATCTAATCCAGTTACCACAGCAAGTCTTGTTAGCTCTGTGTGTTCAGCTTTTACCCTGTCAGCTGAAGTGAAGGCTTGTGAATGTGTATGTTTCTGTGTGTGTGTGTGTGTTTTCTAGAACAACAGGCCCTGCTTCTCTGACTGTGTCAGTTTAATTATTGTTGTCATCTCGTACCAAGCCTGCGTCTCGACAGAATGACTTGAGAAGAAAAGTCATTTCCTCTCTCTTTTTAAATTGCATCATACACTTTGGCAGGACCACCTATTGATAAAAAGACATGGCAGGCCCATTTGAATATATGTGACACAGGCGAACACATTCAGAGTCAGCCAAGTCACACTTCCATACACCCACAGCAGCACGAAAACAAACACACCACCTGTAGTGCTCATCCTTGTGATATGTTGAAATTGAAATTCACAGGAGGGAAAAGCACCTACTTATCTCTAATCTATATTTCAATTGGCAAAACTCCCTCCAAGCATGGGAGTTATTTTTACCCAAGAGTTTTAACTCAAATCCTCATGCATGGTAAATTACACAACATGATGAATAATATGCCAGAACCAATTACATGCAAGTCAGAATAAAACGTTTAAATGATAAACAGAGCGCGGTGTCGCTGAGTCTGTTTTATGAGATGAGCTAAAGCAGGTTACTTTGGACTCATGCACAGAACTAGAAGGCCTCATTTCACTTTACTTTTTACAGTGTGGCCTTTTTACTGCCACCTCATAACTTCATATTGACACATACATACATTAAGTCTTATGTGCATTTAGTTTTTATCATGCACACGCTGACATATTCTCACATTCAATGATTGGCATTTACAAAAATGGCTGCAAGGCAGAATAGGTCAAAGGGCAGATATCTTAACACGTGTCAACTGAGAAAAACATTAGCGCTCACACATGCACGTAAAAACACACATGCAGCGTTACCCACTCAGAAATGCTTAAAAGTGTGTTTCTATCAACACCGGCTTTGCAGGCACTGTCTGACATTTCGCTGGGAGTGTGAGGCTAAGCGTTCAGACCTTTAGAGAATGTTATTCTCTCATTCCTCTCTCATCCTTTCTTTATTCCACCGTCCTTATCTCTGTTTGTTCCTGGAGCTTGCTTTGTTGTGGATTTCCAGCATGTGCACCTGCCCAGGGTTTTGCAGTGCCTCTTAATGCTCTGCTGCTCACACTCATACACGCTCACATAGTTTGACACAGCCACGAGACTATATAACCTGGCTCTAAATAAAATCGAAAGAGTCCATGCCCTTTCTGCCATAGAGGACATAGAGGAGTACACTGCGTCTTTTGTGGTGGTGGTCTCAGCATGTCAGAAAGAGGGAAGGAAGCAGAACTAATGTATACAGGAATTGATAATGGAATGGAAGAAAGCACAGAATAAAATGCAACAATATGCAATGACCAGGTGTGTTGCTATGGTGAAGGAAATGATTGGCCAGGCACTAGATTACAGTGTTCGCTTCCAAAAAAGGCTTGCCCGCACACAAAGCAGTAGCACAACATACACACGCACAGACACACATGTGGCCGAGCTGAAATAAGCTGGCTGATTGCAGTAGTTTTATGGCTAAAGTCATTTGAATGGAAATGCAAAAGGAAAGTGCATTACCAAAACTCATAGACACCAGGGCCAGCTGTGAATGAGAGAAATGACTTGCTATGAGAACTTACACAGTTGGAAGTAGATAGAAGTGCCTGTGTGTGTGTGTGTGTGTGTGTGTGTGTGTGTGTGTGTGTGTGTGTGTGTGTGTGTGTGTGTGTGTGTGTGTGAGGTGGAGAGAGAGCACATGACAGAAATAGAAAAAAATATTCCATATTTCATTTACTTACAATGCTAGTGTAGTGATGTTAGGCATGATTTGTTTTACTTTTTTTTTTTTTTTTAACTTTTACAGTGTTATTATTGTGGATTAATTCATCAGGAGGTCCATCATTAATTAACTTGTGTGTTAGGTCTAATGTTCACTTGAGTCGAATACAAAGAAACACATTTTTCACAACATTATAATATTTCTACTAATTTTCCCTGGCAATTACCGTTTTAGATGTGGCTCTGTTTTGGCTAAATATTATATAATATCACTGTAAATTGCCTCAATTCTTGCATCATTTTTTTTTTTTCCCGAGCAGAGAGAAAACCTCGCTTTCAAAGAAGGCTCATAACTTACATTTCACTATGATTACTGTCTATTGTGATGACAGTAGCAACATGTCGCTTACTTTTGACAAAAACTGTTTTTAGCTAATGGTTGTTGACCTAAGAGCAAAAAAAAGGAGAAATAGAAAAAGCATAAGACTTACATAAAGGCACACATATACCAACAATACATGGTCGACACATAGCAGCAGCAGGATGATGATGATGAAAGGTGACTCTTGTACATTATGTTTATTGGTGTTTTTGAGTGTGTGAGTGGATGTGTAAAACAGTATGAACCGATGATGAGTTTGCTGTAGTAGTGTCCAAAGAACCCGAGGCAGTCATTTCCTCGACCACTGAGCAGTTTAGGAAAATAGGCTCTTTACACGAGATGGCAAAATGTGTATCTGTGTGTGCGTCCTGAGGGGTTTTCAGTGATGCTCTAAGGGGTACTAAATGGAAGCAGGAAAGCTACTTTTCATGTGGATGTTGTTCCTGCTCCTATTTTTGACCCACTAATCAATTCAACTTTGAGATATAATGATTATATTTCTATTTCTTTTTCACTCCTGTAGAGGCTGGTGGAGGCAGCAGAGGAGGCCCACCTACAACATGAGGAGGATCCAAACCTTCAGGTATGTGTGTGTATGTGTGTTTATGTGCATCCTGGCCATGCAAATATCATTACATTTATAGCAGGGTGCCATGGCCAAAAGTACCATGGTATCACAGTAAACATTTTATAATGATTTCACCACAGTAAAAGTCATTAGAGAAAATTCATTAGAGTCATGTAACAAAGCGTAACCCCCATAATGTCTGATTTTGTGATTCACTGCCTTGTTAATTCAAATAATAAAAATCTATTTTTGTGCTTCTATCAAACTGGGTCCTAAAAACAGGACAGCAGGGCTTAAAAATTCAAACCAGGTGTAGACTAATGTTATGGAGCAAGTCTGGTGGCACTTTGGGCCTGTTTTAAAACAAATAATTATTGAGATAAAATGGAAATTATTTTTCAGATAAAACACATTTTTATGTTATTTTTATGCAAAAATCTGCGTGTCACTTGGTAAAAAGGACACAAAAATGAAATTAATCACTACTATTTTTTCAAATATCTTTTTACTCTCACGGGTACATTTTGGGAATCGAACTAATTATGCAAGGCAAAGCGTTTCACAAAAATGACCGCTGTTGTAAAATCACCCACGATTTATTTGTGTATAAATGGGCAGGTTCTGCATGTAATGCCTGTGGACGCAATGGGTTACATATGAAACCTGGAATAAGACTGACGATTCATGAAAAACCTGCATGTGTGGATTAGAAAAACCACAAGGATCCTTAAATTTAACCGTGTCTTTATTTATAAGACCATTTCAAGCCATGTTTTCAGATCAAATGCACTGACACTTTGGTAGCTTTTTATGTCCCAATTTTGGTCATATTTTTGGCCCCAATATTCTATCAAAAATTCATTAATTTTGGGGTGGCTCAGAGTAAAAATATATATGTTTTTTGTATTTATCTGAGGTCATCAGGTACATCCTGGGGGGAAAATGTGTCTAAATTTTTCTTTTACTATTGGGTCTAAAAAGCTGGCAAAGTGCCAGATACCAAAATGAACCCAGTTTCATAGAAGCACCCATATATAATTTTACAATTCAACACGCAAACCACTTTTTATAACAAAATCAGCCTATTTAGCTTAACTTGAAGTTGTTTATTAACATAGTATTATTATTATTATTACAAATGTAGAAGAGGTGAGTACTGTATTCACTGATGCTGATTAGATTTACTCCATAAGTATTAGAATTGTTTATCAAATGGTGTACTTTGATAATTTGTTGCTACAGCTTAACCCAGAAAGACCCAGAGCTACTTTTGTGGTAATTCACAAATTAACTTTTCTCTCCATTTAACCTTTCTTAAGTGATATATGACCATTTATTGTAATATTATCCTCTGTTTGTGCATTTTTGTGTAAATTTGGTATTTTTCCAAATATTTAATTCACTAACAATGTAGATGTTCATGAAAACTCAGTGTAAATTATTTTACAAATAGGAAAACTGAGGAAAAGGTGGCTTTGTTAGTAAGGATATCAATGACTGAACATAAAAACAGGCCTGTACGACTACTGTCATTTGTCCAACTCCATCTGTTTTACTGGTGAATCAATGTTGTAGAAGATGATGGTGTTTCCATGGTTACTACGGAGCCTCTGAACATCCAAATGGGTCATATCTGCCGACCATGAAAAGATGACAAACTGTATTTTACACCAATTATTTACATGTATTGATAGGATTAGTGTGGAACAGCTATTAAACATTTTAGATCAGTATATGCTTTTGGTGGCTAGCGGCTGTTTATAGGTTAATGTCAGCTGAACTCCTGATCTAACATTAAACTATGAGAAGTTCAGAAAAGTATGTTACAGATTTGATTGATGAGCCTATTAAAATTAATATACCCTCTTAACCCATAAAGACCCAACTAGCCACTGGTGACCAGAATCATCCACTGAACTAAAACATTTAATAAACTAAACCTGTCAATACATGTAAATAATTTATGTAAAATTCAGTTTGTCATCTTTTCATGGTCGTCAGATATGACCCATTTGGATGTTCAGAGGCTCTGTAGTTACCATGGAAACACCGCTATCTTCTACAACTTTGAATCACCAGTAAAAAAACCCCTGCAATTTATCACCAGTTTGATAAATGACAATGAATGGAGACACTAGTTTTATGTTCAGTTAACGACGTGTGCTGATAAAGTGACTTTTTCTTCAGTTTTTTGACATAATAATCTTCAAGTTTAATCCGAGCTTTTATAAACATCTACAGGACTAGTAAATTAAATATTAGAAAACATCTGATTTTCACTTAAAAACACAAAACGCAGAGGTTAATATTATAAGAAATAGTGATAAAACACTTAAGAAAGGTGAAATAGAGAGAAAAAAAATCTTTTGTAATTGCCTTAAAAGTAGCACTGGGTCTTTATGAGTTAAACCACGTTTGCTTTAAAAACATGGATTGTCTATGCTGCAGTGGAACCCCCAAATTTCACTAGAACAAATCTAACTGTCAGTTAAGGTGTCATGATGAAGCCTCGAATGTGTCATACAAACCCAAGATGGAACGTACGTGGGAAGCGTCTGAACTATTTTGTCAGACAAACACATTTTCAGTCTGAAACATAAATCATGAATTATTTATTGCATTATATCAAAGTCATATTCCTACTCAAAAGCTCACCAAATTTTTAGACTGTTCCCTGAGTTGCACCTTCAGTTCGAAACACTTGTGGAAGTGCAAATGTATTTACCTAATCATATCTGTATGCACACCCCCAAACCCTGCCTCTGCTCGCATAGTTCTGCCACAAATCCATTTGAGCAGCTTTAATTTTCAGTGTGAGGGTGTGTGTGACAGAGAGCGATGCATGATGGTATGTGTGTGTGTGTTTCCCACAAGCGCTGGCCTGATCTTGCATCCTGACAATATCACAAAGACAAGTGTGTGTGTGTGCGTGTGTGTGTGTGTGTGTGTGTGTGGTTGTGAGATGTTTTTGCCTGAGTTGTGCACATCATACACATCTCTGAATTGCGTTTATTAAAGTAGGAGGAGCAACAGTACAGATTTGAGTTTTAAAGAGGAAATATGATGCTAAGCTGACTTGGGAGTATTTTCTGCTAAACTACTTATGAAGTCTGTATAGAGTGTGTGTTATGTGTGCCTGTGGTGGTGAGTGTGTGTTTATTCTGTCAGCTCTTTAAGGCATTACAGTGAATGCCCTGTGGTTTTCTGCTGTCATGCACCATTAAGGATCAATTACTGAATTTTACCCCTTACTGTTGTCCCTCTGTGAACCCTCCCTCTCGTAGCACCGTCCTTTCCCTCACTTCATCTCTACTCTTTCCTCTCTTTTGGTCACTTACTTGATTTTTCCCTCCTTCTGCGCTTACGTAACAAGTAAGTTCTGTCTGAATGGTGTATTCTTTCCACATTTATTCAGGCATCCTATTGCATCATGAAGTGCAGGTAGACTGATAATTAAGGTGGTCTTAATTTTTCAACTTTCAAATGTTCATGCTCTCACCCCACCAATTTGTTAGGATAACTTAAAAAAAAAAATTCTAGCCAAATTTTAGGAACACTGACTAATGTTTAGAGGTTGCTCAAGAAGTTTAAAATGTACCACAGTTAACCGTATTCTGTATTTTTCGCATGTTATATGCTGCATTGTGTGCCAGGCTTCTAGCATACTGTTTAATGATTTATGGCTGAAATTGGTTCATTTGATCATGTGGATCTAGCCATTATGCATTCTGACTTGAAAACCACTTGCCATTTGCACAATGTCAATGCACATGTAAATCTCGTAATGCTGCTACACTATTGTTTTGTGTATTTTATTGTATTTCATTCTGCTTAATTCTTAAGATTTACCTTCACCCCATTTTGTTTCATTTTCATTCTACAGTAAAGGATAAAGGTACAGAAAAAACATTTCACTGTACAATTGGACTGTGTATAACTGTACATTAGGGCTGAACGATTTCAAGAAAAGAGTTGTATTACGGTTTCTCTGGCAAATATTGCGATTTTGATTTCAATCATGATTTTTTTTTTTTTCACAAAGTTTCAGTGCAAATTAATTCAAACAATGAATTCAACAAAGCTAATGCAAGAATGAAAACTTAAGTCAATGGATTTTAAATGCAGGACTGTTTATTAGCATTTGGTGCCTGAGGAACAACAGTCATAATAACTAAAAAATGTAAAAATAAAAAG
>JAQQZY010000027.1:18664959-18687076 GCA_030068375.1 Ostorhinchus rueppellii | reverse complement strand
TAATTGTAAGAAAGAAAAACCGAGAAAAACAGCGGCCTTGACGATCCGAAAATCGTGTTGTCTGAAATCGCGATTTTTGGTCCAAAACGATAGATCGTTCAGCTCTACTGTACATGTGACAAATAAAGCCTCTTTGAATCTTTGACTGTTGGTAACCACATGTGGTGATTTTACCCAGTCAGGAGTCTCAGCACATCAATAAATAAAGCTTAAAATGTCCATATTACTTGGATTTGCTGACATCGTCTCCTAATTTTGGGTTTCCCCCAAAACTGCTGTTGTGCACAATTTGTATGGAATCACTGTTTTGTGTTTTCGTTGTGATACGGTATGTCTTAGACAGTAAAAACATATCAATCCGAGTGAAGCACAGACAATACTCCCTGAGACCATGGCTGAAGCAACAACAAGCAACATGGTTGTTTTCTGGCCGCTCCTCCTCGGCTACACGGGCTGTGGTCACCGCCAAGGACGCAACAAAAAATGCAGAGGTCGTTCTCTGATCATCAGGGTTCATATAACGCTTGCATGTTGTCATGGTTCGTGCCGTCTGGATGTAAACAGGAAGTGAGTTAACATGCGGTCAGATCCCGACCAATAAGAGCGCTCGATTTAATGCATTACGTCATATCCAACCAATGGGAAGAAAGTCTTGTGCTAAAACCTCACGATAGATGCAGCTCCGTGAGATTTCAAAGGAAAAACATCATGGCGCTGGAAAATAGAGCGCATACCTGCAAAGGAGATGGATTTCGGTAGATTTTAGCAAAATTATTGCGGGAAAATAGAAAAAAAACGCCCTAAAATGAAAATGAGTATAGCGGCGCTGAGCTAGCAGTATACTGGCACAGCACTGTTGTTCCATCGTCTGGGGAGAACCGTGTATAAGAAGACATCACCTGCTTCTGTCCACTTAAAATGTTTTGATTGATAGATGTTTTTTTATGAACTAGTCGGATCATGTTTCTTTGTCGTCATAGGTTCATTCATGTGGAGTCCACTTGCACAATCACTCACATAGCAGGAGATTCATTGAGCAGTATTTTTAAATTCAGAACATCATCATGTCAATGACCACATACACACACTGAATTAGAAAGCTCTCATACAACCTAATATGCATTAGTACAGAAGCTACCACCCTGCCCATGCTAGTGAAATCAAAGTATGAGTTGTGAAAAGTTACCAAAACAGTGGTGGTCATGAACACGGCATGTGCATCGAAACATATCCATCAGTATGTGTGTAATCCATTTGTGTTGCTTGAGGGACAGTAACATTGTTCACAGCGGTGCTTTATGGTAGTAATTACTTTGGAGCATCGAGATAAACCCAGAAAAGTGATCGTCTCTTTGTTTCAGCCTTAATGACACAGCTACAGGGCTGATAGAGAATCTCTTCTGTAACACTGGGTTTTCCCACAACTATGAAAGACTGAAATGGGTACTTCCATGAAACTGGACTCATTTTGGTACCTGGGACTTTTCCAGCTTTTTAGACCAATAATAAAAGAGAAATTTAGACATATTTCCCCCTAGGATGTACCTAATGATGACCTCGGATAAATGCCAAAAAAATATATACTCTTGCTATGTGCCGTCCCAAAATTAATGATTTTTTAATTAAATATTGAAGCCAAAAACGGGATCAAAATTGGGACATGAAAAGCTACCTAGGTGGAAAATATGGCTTTAAGTGGTCGTATAAACCGCTATAAATTAAGACACTGTGTTAAATTTGATGATCCTAGTGGTTTTTCTGATCCAGACATGTGAGTTTTTCATGAATCTTAGTCTCATTCCAGGTTTAACCCATCGTGTCCACTGATGTTACATGCAGACTTCATTTGAGTTTTTCACCGATTTTGCAACATTCATGCTTGCATATTTACTTCAATTCCCAAAATGTACTTGTGCAGGACTAAAAAGATATATTAAAAAAAAGTAGTGTGTCATTTTTGTTTCCTTCTTACCATGTTGCACATTTTTGTATGAAAAATAATATTAAAAAAATCTAAAAATCTGTTTTATCTGAAAAATAGTTTCTCTTTTATCTCAGTAAATATTTATTGTTAGAACAGACCCAAAGTGCTTCCAAACTTGCTTCATAACATTAATCTACATCTGGTTTGAATTTTTAGCCCCTCTGTCCTGTTTTTAGGGACCAGTTTCATAGAAGCACCCCATTATGGATCACTGATCAGGTTCAGTCAGACCTTCAACTCCTTCACTCTGTAGTTTGATACGAAAGCGTGGATAAGTGGGTTCTCTCTTCCACAGCAGCATGAAATGGTCTCAAGTCATCTGTATTGATATGTAGGCTTTGACTTGGACCAAAAGAAGAGGGCAGCCCCTGCGTCCATAAGAATGTTGTAAAAGCAAAGTTAGTGGTAAAGAAACTGTCAGTGGAGTTAGTAAGTTATTGATTAGTCATGCCACCAAAAAAGTACTGACAAAAAAATCTGGTAATACTTCTATTTATTTCTTCGGGTGTATAGATATCATTATGCACGAGTACCTATAGGTTGATTGGATAAAATAAAATGCAATACAATGAAATAGAATCCAATAAAATAATGAATAAAACACGGCACCGTCATGTCTCTTCTCTCCTCTGATTTTTTTCCCTGTGTGTTTTCTCAAGTTAAATGCAGAATTCAATCACGGAATTATCAAAATAATCAGTAGATTGCTTGATGAGGAAAGCACCCATTACAGATTCTTATTAGCCACTCTTATTTCATCACACTTTCCTCTCATTTTCATCATCACCTCTGTCTCACTCTAAAAGCTCATCTTTAACATCTTCCTGTTGTTCATTATCTGCTGTAAGTGACACTGATTTAACATTAGTCCAAGCACTTTGGTGACACTTTACTTATTTACGCTGCTTGTTTAGTTCAGACAGCAAAGGAGGATGACTGATAGGCAAAGCTACTTTTTTAAATGAAATGTTGATATAGTATGTAGAACCCCGTTATATAAAAAAAACAAAAGAAAATGCTGTGGAAAATGTAAATGTATGATTTGCGGTTGTCAAAAATCCACATTTTATTCACAGTAGGACATAGAAAACATGTCTCTGTTTAACCTAATTAACATATAATAATAACAATAATAACAATAATAATAATAAAATAATAATAATAATAATAATACAAGGTTCTCCCCAGAAATTTATAGGGGGGCACAAGGTCATTTTTCTGGCTGCTTCTCCTCGGCTATATGGGCTGTGGTCACTGCCAAGGACGCAACAAAAATTGCAGAGATCATTCTCTGATCATCAGGCTTCATGTAACGCTTGCATGTTGTCATGGTGTGTGCTGTCTGGATGTAAACAGGAAGTGAGTTTACATGAGGTCAGATACCGACCAATAAGAGTGCTTGATTTAATGGATTACATCATATCCAACCAATGGGAAGAAAGTCTCGAGTTCAATCCTCATGACTGACGCAACTCCACGAGATTTCAAAGGAAAAACATCATAGTGCTGGAAAATAGAGCGTGTGCCTGCAAACCCGATGGATTTCGGTAGATTTTAGCAAAATTATTGAGGGGAAAAATAGAAGAAAAAAAAAACGCCCTAAATTTGAAAATGAGTATAGCGGCGTTGAGCTACCAGTATACTGGTGCAGTGCCGTTGTTCCATCGTCTAGGGAGAACCCTATAATAATAATAATAATAGTAATGATAATAATAATAATAATAATAACTTTATTTATATAGCCCCATATGTTTAACATAGTGTTTAAACTAAGTACAATTTAAGAAAAAAGTGAGGTCATTTTGAATCTGATGAAAATTGTTGTGAATTTGGGCTGTAATGATTGTGTTGGGCAGCATTTAGTGGTTTTGTACTTCTGCCTCTCAGCTAAGGGTCAGGGTTCATTTATCAGTCTGCCTTTCTGTGTAGAGTTTACCTGTTCACTCCATGTGGTGTGAATTTCCTCCGGGTCCTCTGGTTTTCCTCACCACTAAGAACCACTACATACAGGTGTCCCTGACCTCAGTGCTGATGTAGATCTGAAGCTGGTCCCTGAACCCCTTCAATGGCAGCTCACTGCTCCTAGTGTTTCTTCAGATGCTAATGGTAGATACTCTGTGTTTTAACCCCTTGATGCCGATTGTCGCATACCACCTACTTTAAAGCAAAAACACAAGTGAATATTTTTTTCCCCCATAATTAGAAATAAATTCAGGCATCAAGGGGTTAAGATGGATACAATGCAGAGACCGAATTTCCCTCCAGGGATAATAATGTGAGTTAACCTTTTTGTAACCTTTTAATATTATTAGTAAGATCCCATACATATCCTATACATTTTATGAAATTTATTACGTAACCTTCATAGTCACAAAAAGGTCCCAGAATCAGCATTTAGGTCCCAGTCCAACTGTGGGAGGTTCTGCTTCCTTTTCAGGCGGCACAAATTAATTCCCGCTTCACTGGCTCACTCATAATAGCAATAATAAGAAATTGTTTTCACATGGCTATCATTCTGCATTCATGCAACCCATATGCCTATGATGAGATGTGTGTGCACATCTACAAGACATTTACGTGTTCCTGTTTATCCTTAGTTAAGCAGGTTTTTCACTATCTCTTGGCAAATTATGTTACAGCTGTTAATTTTTCATCACTAATTGTGTTTGGAATTGCCTGGGCATAAATGAAATCATTAGGTATTCTCTAGATGTGTCAAACAGCTGTAGCTTTTTGTGTTGCAGTTCAGATGTACGTATGCATGTGTATACCTGCACGTGTGGACACCTGTGTAGGTGTGCGTGTCTGTGTCTGTGTCTGCACTGCGCTGATGGTGGCATTTATAATAGTGCTTTTTACTCCAGAACATGGTGAATAGATGGTAATTATCAACAGCTGTGCTAAAAATACCACATCCACGCTGTAGGGTGAAACCTCCTCCATCACTATTTGGGGTTTATTATAAAATGTTTGTGTGTTTTTTTGCTACTGGATACATATTTGGCTGGCAGCGGTTTGATAGGAATTTCCTTATCTATCCTTTCCAGAGCTCTTCTGCTTCCATGTGAAATTGGCACGGTAATCTTCTGCGATTTTCCTCCCTCGCTCTTTTACCCGCACTGCTCATGTACTGTAAATAGGAAAGCAGAGAGCAGTCTCCCATGCCCTCTGCAGCCAATGAAATCCTTCCTTGGAGGTTGGAGACAAACAACCAATTGCCAAGCCTGATGTTGACTGAAAATGTATCCCCAGTCAGGAAGGAGTAGTAGGAGAGAAATGCTTAATCTCTCACTCTCTCTCTCTCTTTTTTCATCCTTTTGTTCATATACTACCCTTCCTATTACCACCAAGTGCAGAGTAGTGGCCACATGCTTGTCTTTGCCAATTTACTTCTGTTAGAGTGTCCCTACATATCCTCTTTACCACCCACTTCCATGGCCAGTGATGAGCAGATAGAAGTTTTGATCCATCTATTTAAAAGTCATAATGCACAAATACACCACATCCATTCAAACACTTAGGCTCTTTTTGTACAGTCATTAGCCCCAGCGTTATATTCTAATAATATGACCATCATTGATATTAAAGTGCCACATTTTCTCATTTATTTGCAGCATATTTGTTTTCAAGTCAGTGTTAAGTTGTGTAGCGTAGCATATGAACCCCTATTAGGACTTTCCTCTGCGTTATTCACTCAATCTGCTTTCTTGTTTACTCCCTGATTACCTGTATCCAAGCCCCCTGGTTGTTTTTTAGTCATATTTCCACCCTCTGAAAGTGGCGTCTTTTCCTTTCCTCACCATGAAGAAGTAGAGGCAGGGAGGTGGATGATGAAAAGAGGAGGGTTTCGCTGGCGATGAGAGTTAAAAGTGAACACCAGAAGGTGGAGCGTCACGGTCAAACCCCAGCTTCACATGGGGTCTCTTTTCTGTTTCTCTCTCCCTTGAGGCTATTGTGCTTGTTGCAGCAGGACTATTTATAAAAAATAAACAGTTTTTTTCCTTCTTTTAACAGTGACTTTGCACTCATATGGTATATAAGTAGGCATGCATACAAGGCTTTGATGATATTGCTTGCGTATGAGTGAGCGTGTGCAGGTGAGATACTCTATTTTCAGTATAAGCATGTGTGTTTTTGCCATTCAGATATTTGTCACTGAAAGCACAATTTTTATTATTTCTTGTTTTCAAACGCCATAGATGTTATTTGGCTGTGTTGTATGGTTCTTTGTTAACTGATGGTTTTATATGCGCAAAATAAAACTAAACCAACCAAATAGGTCCTGCAATTTTAACAATAAACCAGATGCTTTAACACACAAAAAAAAAGGTCAAATACCATTAGCATCTAACTTAAATGTATTCGTAAGCAACATCATGCACCAGCTGGATGCCAACACTGGAACGATAGCTGTAATGTGCAGATCGATAATGAAATATCAACATTTCCGATACCAGAGCTTTACACTCTGGAATCGATTCACAAATCAAACTAGAAAAGCACTCGGAGTGCACAGACCTCCGTCAAGATAGTGTTTGTACTTTTTTTTTAAAGGTAGTGTTTGTACTTTCCTCCATTAGATGGCGCTCAATGACCTCATATGCAGCTCTGTGCTGCCATGCTCTATCTCGCAACGATAAAGAATCCTTTAAAAAAATTCCTGGATCCAGACAGTGATCTTGATTGCCTCCAAAATTGAATCACTAGTTCCTCGTCTCATTTCTAACAATTCCTGAAAATTTCATCCAAACCCATTCAGAACTTTTCAAGTTATTTTGAACACAAACAGACAAACAGATAAACGCTGGCAAAAACATAACCTCCTTGGTGGAGGTAAATATAGATACTTCGATCATTTGAGGTAATCTATATCAGGAACACAGTGGAAAGTAGCTAAAATGTGGGATCTTGTCCAAATGATACACGATTGATGGGAACTACTACTTCCACCTGGGTGCGTACTGTGTCACACTACTAAGTCTGTTCTGAGCCAAAAACAGAACAGACTAAAGGGGAAAACAGTAAAATATGCTATTGTTCCTGAACAAAACCTTGTGAATGAGGGAAAGTGTTGATGTTTGATACTTTTATTGAACTGTTACATGTTCAGTATTTTCATGTTTGATATTAACACGTTCATGTGACATGAATTAACATACAAGTTTTAATTTTTATAATAGTTCTTAATAATTAAACAATAATTACTCTCCTGTCTTGTATTCTTCATGAAGTTATGATACACTTAAAAAAAAAAATTTCTAGACATTAAGTGTATTTGTACAAAATATCAGATGGGTATCACCAATATCAGCCTTAATTTTACTTTGTATCGCATCAGAAAGAAAATCGGTGGTATTGAACATCACTAATGACAGCTACTTATCATTAAAATTGCATGGAAGTACAAATACATAAATTCAACCTTAACAATGTGGATGTGTGTAATAGCTTCCCACATAGGTCTTTATGTTTAAATGCTGGGGTTTTTAGTCTTCCACAAAGACACAGTGGTCAGCTATAACATTATGATCACTGACAGGCAAGGAGGTATTAATATTGATTATCTCATTCCAATGGGACCTGGCAGTGGGTTGGATATATATGTCAGAAAGTGAGTATTTAGCCTTCAATGTTGATGTGTTAGAAAAAACAAAATGTGCAAAAATAGGGATGAGAACAATTTTGACAAGAGAGAAATAGTGAGGGTCAAATCAGTGGGTCAGAGCATCTCAGATGTTGTTGTTCGTTCATAGTTTGAAGTGGTTAGAACCAACTAAAAGTATCTAAAGAACAACAACCAGGTCTCAATCAATTGAGCATCTGTGGGAGCAGAACATTATTACTATGTGTGAGAAGGGTTCTATGTGAACAGCAGCTGAAAATGGGTCAGTCAGTCCTAAGATGCCTGAGTCTATTGTGTAGGTCTCACTTTTCCTACAAAAACATTTTTGACCTACAGCCTAGACTCCACCAGACCTCTGAAGGTGTGCTGTTGTATCTGCACAAGACATTAGCAGCAGATCCCTGCAGTCCTGGAAGTAGAGAAGTGGACCTCCGTGGACCTCCAAAACCTCCCACAGATCATCTATTGTCCTGAGATAGGAACGTCCTTCCTTAGTCTGTTTGTGGTCGGTACTAACCACTGCTGACCAGGAACATCCAACAAGACCTGCAGTTGTGGAGATCCTCTGAACCAGACATCACAGTTGCAATATCGTCACAATCTTAAAATAATTGCCAAAGTCATTTTAGCATGTTCGAAAATGTGCCTAAGCCATTTAATTCTCTCATATTCCATGTTTGACTGACCTTGTTGTTTGTATGTCAGTAGGCATCTGTTGTTATAACTGTTTTGATTAAAATTGTTAGTAACAAATGGTTCAGTTTTTTGCGTTTCCTGAAAAATCTGAAAAAAAAAATGACATAGGCAATTATTTTAAGAAGGCGTCGATATGGACCTGGTCGAAGTCACTCAGTTCCTTATGTTGCTAATTTTGTTGCTTCCAACACATCAGCTTTGAGGACTAAACGTTCACTTGCTGCCTACTATATCCAACCTACTGAAAGGTCCCATTGTGATGAATTAAACAGCATTAAAACCACTTGTCCTAGATTGATTGGTGTTTATAATGCACAGAATGAAGACAGAATATATAAGTATGGGCCTTTATTAACATGCAATCTTCAGAAGAGCAACATGCACTATACCACATATGAATGTTGAAGACATCAGTGATTTTTTTGGTGTTATATTGGTACACATAACACCCGAAAAGGATCTGTTTGCCTGGTTTATGTTTTGATACAGTGAACTGAAATGTGCTTCACTGTTTACCTTTCCTAAACCCTCCTCATCCTCTCTCTCGCTGCCTCTCTACCTCACTGAGTGGGTGCTGATGGTACGTGTGCGATCTCTCAGCGTAATGCACTGCAGCATTAAAGATCAGGTCGTTAACACCATGATCAGGGAATGCATTAGTGGTACTGGGCACTCCTTCAATGCAATGTCGGAATGGCATAATTGACACATACACCCACATCTATACACACGCACACGTACTTTTCCCTGCACAGCCTGGGATGATAATCAGGACTATGCATGGATGCGCACATAGGCATACGGTATGGTTTGTCCCAGCTTCCACTGACACACACACCATTACTCCCACTCTAATGAAACTCAAAAACTGATCGGTGCAATTTTAATCACAATTAAAGCCCACATGCTGTGAATTTAAATATGTCTGTTAGCAGACTAATTAACTGTTGTTTGTTTTACTTTTTTACACTTTCCTTTAAATTCTCCATACTATGCATAATCCTCTGGTGAGTTTTTTTTTTTTCTCACATATTTACCCTTTCCCTTATTATGTTTTACTGAACTCATCATATACTCTACATTTAAACTCAAACGACATGAGCAAGCAGTGTAGCAAGAAATAAAAACAGTGACATAAAGAAAATGAACTTTATTTCCAGATTTAGTTACAACAGTTATAGTCTAAAAACATAATTAGACACACACATTTTAGAAAAACGGTACTACACAAACTTCCTTGTGAACTTCCTGAATCTTCCTGAACTCTATTATTGTCAGAGTTATGTGACCACGAGAGGGAGTAGGGAGTCACTCTGTCAGTCTGTCGTAGTGTAGAAAAGGCCACTGGGCCAAAATCAGAACAGAATCCGAACATGACAAGATGTGCTAACAACCAGTGAAAAACAGCTTTTAGAGTCATAACATGATTAAAGCGAGAAGCATTGCTGTTGTTTCTACCACTGGGGACAGATCTTAAGAAAAAAAAATCAAGAGTGTTGCTCAAAACAAACTTTTTATTATGAAGCTCATGAAGCTATAAAGTCATTATATTGGCTAAGTTGGATGTTTTCTAACCTATGACACTGCTGATGATGTTTGGACAATGAAATCTGGATCTGGAGCGCAGCAACTGACAACCCAAAGGATGCAGGAAATAGCAGTGAAACCACCTAAAGACGGAGCTAAGCTAACACAGCTATGATAAGCTATGAACAGATGCAGGATATGTATTTGATGTACATATATATTGTATTATTAAATGCAATGAAGTACTTTCAGCTATTTAGTAAATGTTAACACATACAGTGTTTGTTAGATGTCAGTGCCAAAGTCATGAAATGTATAAACACACTAATTAGATAATTAGCAGGTCAACCAACAGACCATATATGTCCATATATTATCTTTACCATAATACTGGAGGGTTTTGGAGCATCTGTCTGTCTGTGTATCTGCATGGTTCTGAGAAACTGAGACATTTTTACCTGGCCAATTTGGTACCTAACGTTGCAGAATAGTCCCATTTTGACTTTAAATATATTTTTCTCTAAAATTCCCTTTTTAGGACGGACTGATTTAATTGACATTGCTAAGCAGTTCCGAAGGGAGGGACAGAAAGCAGCCTTGCACAACACATCAGCCTTGCGTGGCGAGAAATTAAGTTAAAAACAGGAGTGATGCCTTTACTAACTTCAGATACTGGTATTAATTTCACTTAAATTAAAAAAAAAAAAAAGATTACCAATTTTTTTTTTTTTATGTCAGTACTCCGTAAAATATAGACTAACATCTTTTCCAGAAATCAGCTCCTACTAGCATAATAATGACCATATCTAGAACCCATGGTCCTCCACAGGTCAACGCGCCAGTACTGCTGTATTAATGCTAACATCAGCTAATGGAACTGTTCTGGCAGTTTTTATAAATACCAACAACTTGACACTATGCGTTGATGGTGTAGTGAATGCATCTCCTTAAATGCAGCAGGTCAGGGAGAAAAATGCATTTTATTCAATAAACAAGAGCCCTGAATGTACGACTTGGCACAGACACTAAAGGCACTCCCCTGTCAATCACAGATGCCACATTTTCACTCTCTATACCAGGGGTGTCAAACATACAGCCCAGGGGCCAAAACCGGCCCGCCAAAGGTTCCAACTCGGCCTGAAGGATGAATTTAAAAAATAATAAATTAAACTGAAGACATTCGATATTGCAATTGGTCAAGAGTGTCAAAACCGCCTAGTGAAAATATTTATATATCCTGAACAATTATGAGCAACATTTTTAAGAAAAAAAAGTCAAATTTTAACAAAATAATAGATTCATGGTGATCTTTCATTGTGTTAATAATAAGCTGAGGCATAATGTTGTTGAAACTTTATTTATATTTCATCAGAAATGTCAGAATGTACATGGTAGTTCAGGTTCTTCATATTTTCACATTAAAACACAGTGAAAAATTTGGATTATTATGTAAAGGTTGTTATGTGTAGTATTTTACTGGTCTCCCCATGACCCTAGTGAAGATAAAAGAAGTTCACAAAATGAATGAATTTCACTGGTCTGGCCCACCTTAGATCACATTGGGCTAAATGTGGAATTAACTAAACTAACTCACTCAAACTAACTGTACTGCTGAACTAAAATGAGTGTGACACCCCTGCTCTATACATGGAAGGGGAAGTGGACTGCTGAGGCCAAAACCATTTTTTATACCATGCTTTCAACTTTGTTATTTACTTTTGATGTAAAGTTGGCCATTTTCACCTGATGTTTACTGTTGTACTTACTTTATGGTGCTAATCTTTACAGAAGAGTGTTAAATTTACCTACTGTAGCCCTATTTATTTATTTATTTATTAGTCCAGTTTAGTTTTCTAGTCTGGTCTAGTCTAGTCTAGTTTAGTTTAGCTTATTGTAGCTCTACTTATTTATTATTTTTCATTGATAGTAGGGTTTTTATTTCCTTTTGTGTCATTACACTGTGGGTCAGAGAGGACTGTAATTTCATGTGTGCTGTATGTCGAGCATGTATGGCATATGTGACAATAAAGCTAACTTAACTTTAACTCATGATGGTCAGTGGAGTCAGCCCCCAGTGGACAGTCCAGTTACTGCAGACTTTACTGCACTGGCTTCACTTTTCAGCGCTGAAGACTGGAACACAAGTTAAAGCTGCATTTCTGTTTGCCCTCTTGGCTTTTTAAACAAGAATCGCACAGGGTAGATTTGACATACATAATATAAACGAACAAACGTATCACTGAACTATACATAGAAATATTTGATAGTGACAGGAACCAATAGAAATGAAGCACGTCGAGATGATAGAGCAGTGACATGTCAAATCTAAAATGGTGGGAAATGATGTGAAAATAGTTACGGAGATATGAAATGTTTGTCAGTTTTGTTTGTTTGTATTCAGATGAACAGAGACCATTGTCATGATTATGCGAAAAATATTTCTCAGGTGAGTTAAATACAGGCTTCTGTCTTTACATGATGAAATGTCCTATTAGCTTTTGTCTTCGGTTGAACAATCATAGAAGTAAGGTATTTTACATGACTGGGATTTATGTCATTTCTTGTTACATGCATCTGTTGGCACATGCAGAGAGCAAAGCAGGAGCCCAGCCAGCGAGATGGGAGAGGAAAACAGGTGGAAAGTACGAGTAGATGGAGAGAACTGGGCAACTGTAACAATGGTCTCAGTTATAGCTGAGAGCAGCCAAATGTTGCAAATGAGAGCTGCACGCATAAGAGTTAAATACTGGGGAGGAGAGAGAGGGTGCTGAGGAGTTTGAAGAGGATCGTATATAGGCAGTGGGAAACAGGGTGAGCTAGAAAAGGAAAGAGATGGATCAGGTTGGGGGGGGGCAGAGGAAGTGAAAAAAGAATGATAAAACAGGTACTAATAAGACAGTGGCAGAAAGGGAACAGAGCTATAGACACAATGAGGGCTTGTCTGCGGCAGGTGCACTTGGCTCTACCTTTGTACATTTGTGTTTTTATCCTGAGTTTGTTTTCAACCATTGAAGAGTTTGCACCAAATCTCCCGTCTTTGAACCTAAAATTCTCCTAAGTACTGATAATAACACCGTTTTCAAGGAGGTACGTCTCTGAAAAATGTATTTAAAGGAAAGTGATAAAGCAAGGTCACATTACCAGTTGAAAGGTTGTTTGTTTATTGGCTGCATGTGTTCTTTTTTTTTTTTTTTTTTTTGCTGAACTTTAGAGAAACTGAAACAGTCCTGGGGAGGTTGTTAGTTGGTAATCAGGCTTAATTAAGCATGGTTCTGTACTCCATGGCCTTCTTGGCAATGAAGATAAAGAGCCCAGTCTCAAAGGAGGGCAAGTCAGGTACAAAAGGAGCCAAGAGTGAGGGGTGAATACGAGGTGAATCGGACATGTAACAGTTGTGCCAGATTTTCCCCTGCAATGAAGGTCGCTATTCCTGCAACCTCACCGGGCTTTATACTGCAAAATAGGATCCTTTCACTTCATTCATCCATTGCAATCCAGCAGACAAGACGGAAGAAAAGTTTAGAATCTTGACAAAAAGTCGCCCAAAAATAAGATGCTTCTACAGTCGAATCATTTCAAAGGTTTAAATGCAATTTATAGGCTGGACACAATCTTACGTATATTATTTATAAGAGCAAAAAACGGGCAGTAAATGTAATATGCACAGTTATGTAGGTTGATAATATATTTAAGTTGTTAGAATGTATTTTTCCTTTTATTTTAACTCACTATGTAATCTACTCAGCTGCCTAGCCTGTTCCATCCTGTCTCCTTCCACCACACCTCATTCTCCCTCTGGTAGGTATTCTTCTATCTTTTAAACAATCTTAACACAACTCAAATAAACAAAAGTCCTTGTCAAAGTCAGCTAATTTGTATTCTGTTCGAACTGTTGCACTCAAAATAAGTACCATACTGGTTGTAAAAATGGCTGTTATCCCAAACATTTTAAAGGTCAATGTAGATCAGATTTTTCACAATTGGTGGGTCAGGACCCGATAGTGTGGTGCATACTAATGTTTTGCACTGGTGTTCCTTAAATGCTGACTGAACAAGTCCTCGTTCTACACTGGATGTTATTTGTGGTATAGCCATCAGTTTGTCTTTAAATTGTACCTTTGTTCTCTAGTCGTGGACAAACCCAGCTCACTCATTAGGTCAGGTTTAGTATTTTGTGAATGTTTAGAATCAGAATCAGAATAGCTTTATTGTCCAGATTACAACCAACCAAGACAGGTACAGTTGTAACTGACGATTCGCAATGAATGCGCCCCGTTTAAGTAAAAGGAATATAATAAAGAGTAAAAAAACAAACAAATAAACAAACAAGTTTTGTGTCCAGGGCAGAGTAGAAGAGTGTAAGTGGGAGGAGATAATGCTGAAATATGCAACCCTGTGCTCCCTCACCTTGAAATGGCAGTGTTCCCCTTGATAAAAGGCTAATAAGCCTAATCAAGCCTGATTAATTACACCGATAGGTGAGGCATTTGCCAGCCTAATTGATAGCTTTATCTGTGTTTTGCATGGGCTTGTGGAGATGATGGTGTTCCTCAGGAGGAGCTGGAAATATTTAGCCCAAATGATGTTTTGAGATACGCAGGGGACTTCCTGCAAATAGAAACAGAAAAGTGTAGTACATTAAGAGGTGGGGCTTTTAAAATGGTCTAAAAGCTTATGTCAGGATCCAATGGTGATGAATCAGCGAAGCACGGTGACGTTGACGTGTGCATCCTCTACTGTTCTCTCAGTAAAGATCCACGTATTATTTGGATATCGAGTCTTTTCACTCCCATCTTAGAAAACTCTAAGAAATCAAAGCCCAGAGAGTCTCTGATAGCACATGTACTGAGGCTGTGTATCGAACTACTGCAGAATAGCAATTCATCCTCTTCAGGGGCTCCTTTCAAATCCCATTCTTTTGGTCATTACAAGAGGAATCAATGTGTCCTTAAGCCATGTAATCGCCGCAGTTCACCTGCCATAGTTATTGGCAGAAAGAACATTTAAAGATATTTCCAACAACTCACATAACGTAAAATGGATTGAACTCAATTTAAGGCATTCACTACCAATTAAAACCAAACTTGAGGGTTGTCAGTTGAGACCTCTGTTTTCAGATGTTGTACAGGTTAATGGTTGTACAAACTTAACTCCTGACTTGAGCATGAACAGTTTTTTGGGTCAAGTTAGTAATCATTTTGCTAGACTGCACCTGCGACTGTAGTCTCTAAATATGCCATGTCCATAAGACTGAATACCTAACAACGATAGCAACTTGTACACAACACTACACAAGACTATTTTAATATATAATTTTACTGCTTAGTTCAGCTACATCTCTACTTTCAAAATATGCCTCCATTGTTTTTCTACTTCTAAAATGTCAAGGTATGTTTCTTTGTTTAGCCATTTTTCGGTCTCTTTGTCGTCTGTTCTTTTGCTTTGGTAAGCCTGTGCAGTCCCTGTGTGGCATCTCAAACTTCAGAGTCTCTGGGATGCAGGCAGTCATGTGCTCTATATTTATCTAGCTTTATGATTTATTAATAGTCTCCCCAGTATGCGCAGTACTAAAAATACATCTGAGGCAGAGCACCACATGCAGCATCTAGCAGTGAAGAAACTGTGCAGGGGCTGAGGATGGATTTGTCAACTCAGCAGCTTTTGACCGAAACAACAAGCACGTCTTGGATGATCCGGGGATTCAGGTTACCTCAGTTCGCGAACTCCTCTGACTCAGCACCGAAGTGACCCTGTCATGTATATTGATAACAAGAACAAGTCAAATACACTGAAATGGAGACAGTTGGTTCTGAAAGATTAGGCATATATGTAATCTCATCTGTTTCTACTTTGTGTCTCAGTTTCTCATTTCTTCTGTCTGTCTCATATCTACTTTTTTTCTTATCTACAGTATGAATACTTCAATGCGGTGCTGATCAATGAAGTGGATGAGGAGGGGAACAATGTAGAACTGGGAGGAGAATTCATCCTTCAACCGAATGACCATTTTAATAATCTGTCGGTCAACCTCAGCCTCAGCGTCGTCCAGGTGCCCACCAACATGTACAACAAAGGTACGGCGTATTTAACCCTTTAAGTCCTGAGCCTATTTTGGCCATGTTTTTAAAAGACTTTTGATTTTTGTCTCTATATACCACATAAAAAAATGTTTAACATACGTATGCTTGGTATCTTTTTTTTCAGCACAACTTCATCTATATGAATAGATAATTATTATTTCACTATAACGTAATTCATTAACATATTGGGCTAAAAAATACACAAAAATCATCAAATTCAAATTGAAAAATAAAAAAAGTACGTATCCACTTTTCTCAGTTTGTAAAATGGTGAATATATGGACAGAAATGCAACGCCTGCCATCCCATCCTACGAGTATAAGTGCACATTTATGCTCAGATAAACATATTTTCTACTATATAAATAAGTTTTCTTCTTCCCACTCCTTTTCAAACAGTTCTTGTTGAATTTGTTTTGTTGCTGACGATGTACTTGACAAGTGTTTTTGTTATTTTTTGCTTTGAAGCAAAAAATGAATTGAATGAAAGAATGAATTGAACTTTTTTTGCTTTTGTTTATTTATTTTTTGCTTGGATTTGTATGGTGCTTGTGTATCTGCTTTGCCATTGGCTCTTTGTATTCATGAGTTTTGGTTCTTTCCTTTAGTTCAAAATGAAATAAACAAACAAACAAACTATCAAATTAAAACAACCATATATCCGGTTTTCTGTCGTCTATTGGCGCCAAATAAAAACTAGGAGAGAGTTTCAAATCCGCATTTTCGAGTAAAGTTGATGGCAGCCCTCCATGAGAGAGTGTTTTTTCGTTACGGCCCTTTAAAGATGCCACGTGATATGATCACACCGGCGTGATCATCACCCCCACAGGGTTAATGTGCAGGAAAGATTGATGAAATTTATAGGTTTGCTACTTTTTGGAAATGCAGTACATTAAAATCATTTTGTCTTCGTGTACATGGACGCTCGCCTGCGTCAGGAGGAGGATTTGAGTTCATTAACTGTAACTCTTTGGATCATCCCTGCCACACACTAACTTAATTAGCAGTTAAATAATCAGACATTCTGCTAATTTACCATGCACTCGAGTCCGACCAATGAAGTCATGGCCTTGTACAATGCTCAGTGGACAGAGTGAATGTCATGTCGGCTTAACCCAGCTACCAGAGGCAGAGAAATTATATGCAGAGTGAGAGAGAGAGAGGGTAGAAGGAAAAGAGAGAGACACTAAATGAGAAAGAAAGTAGGTTAAGTCAGACTGATGGAAGTTCTGAGCAACATATTAATTACAGCTAGGTGGAAAAAAAGAGGAAAAGTAAGTGAGAGTGACAGAACGGGAATGAATGAAATGGAAAGGAATTGAATGAAAGTGCTAGGAGAGTGAAGCTGGCAGCCCGATACAAGGAGGGGAAGAGTAATTTTGATTTGATTCACAGGCAAATGAGTAGAGTCGCGCACACACATGCACACACAAAGAGAGACCTTCAATAAGAGTTTTAGATCTGCAGGCTTTGTTCACTGGCGGTGATAACGTGGATGTATTGGCTGGGACTGCAGGGAGCCCATTGGTGGGTAAAGTCTCACTGTTCTCCAGACGAAAAGACTGAGAGTTATTTAAAAAAAAAAAAAAAAAAAAAAAAAAAAAAAAAGCACGGCTTGGGTACAGGGGGAAGGAAGCAGTTTGTGAAATTTCTTCAAAAGTTTGGGAAACATTTTTGTCATACTTTAATTATTCTCCTTTGAAATACATTTGCGAAAGCTTGCATGTCTATTAGTACAGCATTATCAGTATAGTGAGCAATGAATCTCAATGAGGCGCTGCAGTCGAGCAGGCAGACGACAGAACCGTGCTTCTGTACGCCGCTCGGCTTCAGCTGTTCTACACGTTTCACAAAATAAATCATATTCAACCAAGTGCACAACACAACAGCAGCATTTAAACCTTACATCCCTCCATAAAGTATATACTCTCCTTACACCACCTTAAACTCCCTATATGGTATTTGTATATAGATAACATAACTGAGATTTATGTGCATGTATGTATTTATTATGGGGACAGAATACTCAAATGCCTGGATTATTTTTATTTACTGCTCTTGCACTAATATTTTACACCAAGACTTGAGCCAATATTGAAACAAATAGCATTGAGGGGGAAAAAAATAAAAAAAAAATAAAAGAAAGGACTTGCTGTAGTGTGGGCGAGATGCTCAGTAAGAGGATGAAATTGGATCTATCAAGACCTGGTTGAGTAATACGTCACAAGGTTCAATGCATTTTGGAACCCAAAACACAGCACTGTGGTTTATGAGGCAAGATTTTACAACCCTTGCATATATATTATTTGCCAGCGCGGTGTGTTTCCGCATATTACATTAATTTCCTTGACAAAAAGCCAGGTTCTGTTCTCCTACGTCAATGCAGTGGTCTCATTGAAATCAACAGGGAGTCACATCCTTTGACTCTTCTTCCTGAAACCCTTCGCACGTGTGACATCCTATAACATTTTGTCATGTACGCCCATGTTTTTATGCCGTCGTGTATGTGACCGGAGCCACGTACACTTAATAAATGGAAAGGTGACAACAGTGATGAATTGTAGGTTAAGTTCATGATGGCGGAGAGCTTCATGCCCCTGGAGATTAATCGCAGGAGGATGGTGCTACGTCAAACATCCATCTTCCACAACTAAAACACAACCCACGCCATCATCTTTTATGAGGCTGCATGACAAGAACATGCACCACTGAGTCACCGAAGCCATATGCACATTTACAGCAGGTCGATAGTGTAATGTCCACACACTTTCTCTTACGTTGTCTGAGATGAATAGAGGAGCGCACACTCCTGGCTTTCTGCTCCTCTTGTAATCATCAGCCTAATCATCTTTAATAAAATAATAGAGGGAAGTTTGTTTCAGCTCAGATTGTTCAGACTGGTGAAGTGCTTAACCTACATAGCTCACTTTTAAATGTACCTGCAGAATCCTGTGAGCTTCTTTCAGATTGAGTTAAAAAGTGCATTAATCTAGATGAATTTAAATGGCAGCTTAGAGGGAAAGTGGAGCCCGTACACTCACTCCCTTGTCGTGGTGAGTTCAGAGCGTAATAGACACTCAAACTGCGCCACACAAATGTATTGTTGTGTAAATGGAGCCTGGATCAAATCCAGCCTCCTCTCCACTCCACTCCATAGAGGTGGATGGGTGTTTACTATCGAGAGAGGGTTATTGTGTGCTAGCCTCCAGAAGACTAATTCAATCACGGCTTATTGGCATGACTGTTGACAGCAGAACAATGTTGCAAGCATAGGAGATGATGGGAAATCTGTTATCAGCTTTTCTTTCTTTCTGTCCATTAGATGCTTTTCTGTCTGTCTCTCTGTAATTTTCTGCCAGGCTCACTGTCTGCCTTTCCTGAAGCCTTTTTTCAATCTCTCTCAAAGGTTTGCATCTGTCCTACTATACGACTGTTTTTTGTAGGACTCTCTGATTATATATATACATTTTTTTTCATACTTACTTTCTCTCTGCCTCACTCCTGAACTCTTGTTTTTCCACATTTCTGGCAGTAGGCCTTGTTAACTCACTGGCTCCGTGATCTTTTCAGGCTTTAATGAGGGGAAAAAGGGAAAAAAAAAAAAAGTCCTGCAATGAACTGACAATATGTCCAGGGTATATCCAGCAAGTTCATTTTGTCTACTTATGTTATTGTAGTTTTTTTGGTTTCTTTTTTCTGACAACTTTAAACTCGTCGGAAAAAAATTCTAATATATCCAGGGTGTCCTCCAGGTTTGGGGGTGTAAACCCAAAGCCAACCCTCTCAAGGAATAACCAGTTTGGATAACGAATGAGTAAAAGAATGAATAAAAAACAATATAAATGCATCCTGTTTTTTTTTGTTTTTTTTTTAAATTAATAATAAAAAAAACAATATAAATGCATCCTTGCCCTGCGATGAACTGGCAACTTATCCAGGGTGTACCCCACCTTCACTCTTAGGTAGCTGGGATAGGCTCCAAGCGACCCCCATGACCCTAGTGAGGATAAAACGGGTTCAGAAGATGAATGAGTGAATGAAGGAATAAATGCCTCCTGTTGCATTCATTTGTTGACAGTACACATTTACATTTTGTCTACAGTCTCTCCACGCACATCTAGCCGTTATCTCTCCGTGTCTTTTCTCTAGTCTTATCTTCTCTGTCACTTTTCCTTGCAACATTTTCTTGTATCTCTGCAAAAAATAGGGACTGATCATGATCTGCTTTGGTGCAGAATATGACATGATATGACTGGAAGAGCGGACACTAGTGAATGTGATATCAGCTTCAGGTTTGATGATCAGTGCTGAGTTGTTGTTGTTTTTTTGTTTTTTTCGACCAGTGTTTTGTGTATTCGTCTCATGTTTGCCATTGTCCTTCCTTTTTTCCCTTTCATTTTCAGACTCCGCCATTGTCAACGGTGTGTACTGGTCTGAGGCCTTGAATAAAGTGTTTGTGGATAACTTTGAGAGAGACCCATCACTCATCTGGCAATATTTTGGCAGTGCCAAAGGCTTTTTCAGACAGTACCCAGGTAAGTGTCTGTGAGTGTGTATGGGTTTGTTTGCGTGGGCTGTTGTGTATTGAATAGTGGCTTTTCGTGTCTCTGTAATTAAGTCACTGTCTCCCAAAAGCATAAAGAGGGTCTGTGTGGGAGTGTTTAGTGACTGTCAGCTGGAGACTAGAGGGCAGCACAGTGAGAGTTGGATGGAGGGGAGTCGAGTTAAGAAGCGAGAGGCGGAGTGTAGAGAGACAGGTGGGAGAGTTTTTGGAGATTAGATGGGAAAAAAAAGCTGAATTAACATGAGGGTGAAGTACAATGAAGCAGTATAATTAAGAAAAGTAGCCCGTTGAGTGGTGGACTGCAGCTGAATACATATTCTTCAAAATTTAAATGGTGAAATTAATGAAAAACCTGTTTTCATCTCTTATCTACTTTAATCTTTTGACCTTTGACACTCATTATTCCAATAACTCAGCACTCCTCAGTCTACGTCTGTCATGTACAGTACGTTCTGGCAATCAGAAGTATTTCTCTACTGTCTATTGTCAGAACTGTAACCTAGAGGCCTCCAATCTCATTGCTGAATAAAGACTACAAAATTAATTCTGCTCAGAATCACTTCATCCAAATGCAAAAGCTTTTTTTCTTTCTTCATTTACAGAATGAAGTGAAAAGTCCATATTTTATGACAACAGCGGACTGCAGTGTTACCCATTAATGATATAGACTGTGGCAGCCCACAAAGGCTATTTTCCTCCATGTCAGTCTGATAAGGAAGCACAAATGTTATGGCCAGCAGAGTCTCACTTAACCATGTTGCTAATAATGTAAATTCATTTTGGGACAAATTTGTGACATGCTGCAAAAAAATTACATTGTGTGGTAATGAAAATTAAACTAACCACATAAACAACATTTTACAATATATGCATGTGTGTGCAAACCTGTGCATGCAACAGACAACCGAACCAGACACTGAACCATGAGTGCTGTGGATGTAATGGAAAAATCCGTCTAACTCAGTATAAATGTTACTGGCAAACAGTATTGTCATTGTTGTTCGCTCTGTAATTATCTTTTGTGATTATCTAGAGTTTGGTGATTGATGTGTTATGGTGAACTAAGTTTCACCTCCAGAGCAGCTAGCAAACAAACTCAGTAGCATTAACAATGCTGTATTTATTTTATTACCCTAGAAAAATCTGCCAACATTTATCATACATATATTAGCAAATAAGTTATGAAGCCAACAGGTGTCTTGTGTAAGCCTGTGTGTTCAGTACAGTAACAGAAACTGGTCCATGCTTACTTTGATTCCATCCAGTTTCTTGCTTTAAGATGTAAATTCATGTGACCATCTCTCATACCAAATGTCCATTTTCTCACAGGATGAAAATAACTTAAACTTCATGTGGCAAAAAGGAAGCATTGACACAACATAAGGCATCCGTCAGATAAAGCAGCAAATCTGCACACAGGAAAAAGTAAATGTTAATCACCATGGTAACAGGGATGCTCCGTGTCTGAGCAAAATCAGGAAAGTCTCCCATAAATAATTTTCGAGTGAAATGTTTTTATTTTACATTTTTGGGAAATGTTATAGAGGGTTACAAACATGGACTGTGTGTATTTTTAAACTAATTCAGACAACTTTGGTCATAGAAAGGGTTTATCATAGCAAATCCTTAACTCATATATATATA